>JAAAXO010000139.1:0-123001 GCA_011799875.1 Thinopyrum elongatum | reverse complement strand
TCCTCCCCTTCTTGAACTGAAGTCTTCCTCTACGGAAGCTCTCATCTTGTCCCTCACCAAATAATGCTTCAGAATTGCAATGTTAACAAGTTGTACTAAAACCCCAAAATCTGCAGGCAGCTCAAGTTTATAATGCATTAATCATTTATTTTCTCTAACACCGTAAAAGCCATCAGCAGTGGCCTTATCTTTGATTGTGCGCAAATCAGGAAATCTATCCTTACTCAACTGTAAACCAACAAGATCTCCCAGTTGCAACCACAACATTGTTTTCTAACCCTTCCTCCCGTCCAGCAGATTATCTTTCTCATTTCATCATAGGACTCACTCACCTTTTTCGCTGTGTTTGTGATAGCGTTCCTTTGCCTATATTTTACCTCGCTGCGGAGTAATTGTCATCCGCTGTTTTTTCTCATCTACCTTTCATCGCCTATGGCTTAACTCCTCCTCATGTTCGCGGTCTTTGAGGGGGATCTACAATTGTGCGGGGACTTGGGGGGCCGTGGGCGGGTGTGTGAGGGCGGAGTTGGTGTTGGGGGAAGGTCGGGGCATGGGACATTTGGGCTTGTGTGGATGGTATATGAGGGAATTTCGGGTGGTGGGAGGGGGGGTGGGGGGGGATGTTTGGGTGGGGTTGGTGTCTGGGGGGTGTTGGTTTGGGCGGTGGGTGTTGGGGGGGGGGACACATCTCCTTATTTTCTAGCTAGGATCTTATTTTTTGTGTGTGTGGGAGATCCTGTTAATGATTTATTGGATTTGTTGGGTGGTTTTGTTGGGTTTTTTTTTGGTTGCGGTGGTGTTTTGGTTGGGGTTTGGGTTTGTGGTGTGGGGTGTACTATGATGCTTGGCGGTTTAGGGGGAGAAAATGCAAAGGAACGAGGATGAAGCAAAATGCACTAGGAGGGCAAACATTCTCTTTCCCCCATTTTCTTATTATTCTTCAAAAAACAGCCCTAGCATAGTAGACAAGTTTCTATTGACACTTTCAGTTGGTCCATGCAGTTTGGGGGTGACATTGTAGTACAAAAAGCGTTTTAGTCCCCAGCTTAGGGCGCCATAAACATCTCCAAAAGTGGCGAAGAAATTTAGTATCACGATCTAACAAATATTATTTGGCGCACACCATTCAAGCCGGTATAGTTCAACGAAAGAACAATCAGCCAACATGTAACACAACAATCGCTTTTTATGGACCTGGTATTAAATTGTTCCATTTTTTCGAGACCTATCCCCACGACAACAAATATGCTATCCCCTCGCCTTTCCCTCCCCTCTTCTTTGTTCGGGTATGACCTAAAACAAGTTCCAATAGATACTTATCCTCCGCTAGGAACACTGGTACTATCGCAAAGTGCATAGTGTATTGTAGAATAAACCATAGATTGGAGTCGTGACTTAGCTTTTGACTGAGTTTGGTGTGTGGTAGTGTAGTGGGTTGGGGTGAGGCAGGGCAAGCGAGCTCTACACCAGTCCCCACCTGCTTCAACATCCCTTCTCAACTTTGTCCAAAAGAAAAATGTGTAGCAAGTATAATCCTCCGTCTTCTGCTTTCTTCACGCCAGACGTGTCCCCCATTACAATCCTCCTCCAGTGCGCCTCCTGCCAACATAACAACCTACGAAGCCCATGATCTCCTCTTAGGGATTGCATAGCTTTGTTAGCACGAAAACACAAAATCCATCGTTAAACGACTAACTTGTTTCCATGTTTTCTCTTCTTCTCGTCTCCTCCGGGGTGGGGGTTGGTGTGGTGGGGTTGTGGTGGGGTGGTACCTGTTTACAATTCTGCAATACATCTTTTTAAATTCTAGCACTCATGCATGCAGCTGTGATCTTGATGGTCTCCAAACAAATATGTTAATTCAAGTTGTGAAGAGCATCGTCATAACGACGAGACAATGCATCACAATAACATTTTCTCTTTACCCTTCTTGTGTTTAATGACTAAGGGAAGTCTCAATAAATCAACCCATTTAGCATGTTTTTCTACGTTCAGTTTTGCTTTGACTTTTATGTTTTCAAAGATTTCTGATCAGAATTTAACACAAATTCGTTGGCCATAATATGGTTGCCATGTTTCTCAGGTCCTTACAAGCTAAGTACTGTTAAGATTCTTTAAAATAACTCATAAGTAGAATAGTTCAACTACGTCCCACTCAATTTCCTAGCACTTCTGCAACGATCGTAGGTTTTGCCATCTTGTAATAACCACCCTCCTAAATATCAATTCCACTAGCCCAATCCACTTCAAGCTCAAAATTCTTATTAAAATTCAGAAGTTGGAAAAGGAAGCATGTGTCAACTTATCTTTTTCAATACCGGAAGGCTTCTTTCCTCCTGTGGGTACCCCCACACAAAAGGATGGCACCCATCCTTCTTTTGTAAGCTCAATGGAGGAGGTGCCAGCATGGTGCTGAAATTCTCTCACACAAAGTCCTATAGAAACGCAGCGAGTCCAAAAGAAAACTCCCTCACTTTGAGTGACCTGTTTTTGGGCTGTGGCCAACTCCTCAATACTTCAATCTTGGCTTTTATCAACTTCCAATTCCCGGTGGAAGTACAACATACCCAAGAAAAGATACTCGTCGGTCTGGTGGGGTGGGGGTGGGGGGTATGCAAAGGTGTGTGTTTTGTTGCTTACTTGGGGGGGGTTTGTTGTTTCTTGTCTCTAAGGTTGGTTGAACCGGTTGTGGGGTGGTGTGGGTTGGTCTGTGTGTGGGACTGCTGGCGTGGGGGGGTTTGGGGTGTGGGGTGTGGTTGTTGCCGTGTTGTTTTTCTTCTTCTGTTGTGTCTGTTGTTTGGGCGTTATGTTTGTTGTCGTTTGTAGTCATTATATTTTTGTGTTTTTGTGTGTCTGTTTTTGTTTTTAGGTTGAGTGGAGTCTTGGGTTGTGGGATCTGTTGGTTGTGTTCTTAGTTTTTCTGGTCTTAGTGTTGGTTATGGCAGTAACTATCATTTTCTTACGTACTTTGTGCTTTGGTTGTTTGTTTCTTTTGGTGTTGTTGTGGTCTGTGTTGTGTTTGTTTTGTTCTTTTCGTGTCTGTTTTTTTATCTTTTTTTTTGAAAAATATTGAAGAAAAGTTTTCTGGTGTTTTGGTGGTTGGGTTTTTTGTGTTTATGTTTTTTTTGTTTTTGTTCTTAAAGATATTTTGGGTTGTGGTTTAGCTGTAGTGTTGTGCGGTGGGGACGGTGTGTCGGTGTGTTTTTTGTGCGTGTGCTTGGGTTACAGTTAAGTGCGTTGTCTTTTGAAGGTTAGTGTTTGGTGAGGTTGGGGGTGGCGGGTTACTGTTAACTGGTCGTTCATAATTCTCGATGAAAGGTAACTGGATTTGCGGTATTGTTATTTACCCAAAGCATGACTAACCACTCATATAATAATCAAACTTTGTTTTTAAATTGCCTTTTTTTCCATTCATCGCCCCAATTTCATACGAATTGATGGTATCCACTACCCAATCAAAACTTGGAGAATATTGTGATGGGGGCCATTCTCAATTTGCTGAGGGATTCATCAGCATTATCATCTAGTCTTAGGAATATATGACGATACACGACGGAGGGTATATTATTGAAACCTCCTTCGGTACACAATCGAACACACATACGGGGATGTTGACCATCCTTTTTTCGGCATCTAGAAAATTTAGGAACAGCACAGGACTATGGATTCGCGTATATAACCTTTTGTCGAGCAGACGCCTGTACTTGACCTAATCTCCTTCGTCTCCGCTCTGGTTTGTACGTTATGGCGCACGGTTGTTGGGGTGGTGCATCGAATTTGGTCACGCGTGACTAGCGTCAGATTCCTTATGCTCCATTCCCGCTTATTTTTTAGATCAACTGATTTGATCTCACTGCATGCGTGTAGTGGGGGTCCGGGAATGAGTGTGTAGGTGGGTTAGGTATTGGGTGTGGGGAGTGGGGTGGTTGTTTTGTGGGTTGGTGAATGTGAGTGAGGAGGGGGGCGCTGCGGGGGGCGGGTCTTTTTCCCTTGCGGTTTGTAGTTGTGTGTGTGTAGAGGGAGGCACGAACCCTGCAAAATGGGTATGACCGCAGGAGGCAAAAGAGGAAGGCCACGGCCTCGAGATGAACCTAACGCCTCTTTGCACACAAACATAGCAAGGGGGTGTTGGGGACCAGAATTGCTGAAATCTGAGATCAAGTGCAATCTATCCCAGTTTTGGGTGCAAGTTTAAGCATGCACTTTTTTCAATTTAATTTCAGAATGCAACACTAGATGGGTTTATTATTAGGCTTACATTGTTGCTCAAAATTCTTTCAAGCATCTGAATTTTCAATTCATTTTCCCCTTCTTATTTTCTCCCTTGTTCTCCTTTTTTCTTTACTGTGATGCTCTAATTCATATACATCTTTCCCAAAATAGAACTGGGGTGAAGAGGCCATTAGGAGCAAAGTAATATGGTTTATATCCTTATGAAAAGCAAGAGTAACCCTGATGGTTCTTCTTTTTCCTTCTACCATGGTGTACAAATTTTTATCAACTTGCCATGGGTCTACACGTATAATAACATGCTTGCATGGGTACTCACTCACATCAAATCAACATAATGCTTGGTATCATATGTAGAAATAGACTAAAGATGCACACAAAACAGGACGTGTTACCTTAACCTTGCCGCTGTTGTTGAACCATTGGATCTAGTAAGATTGGTGTGGTCTTGTGTGAGAGATAAGCTTCTAACACCATCTTCTCCATGCTAGGGGGGGCCAGTTGTTTTGCATGTGGGCTCCTCCACCTGATGACGCTAACATAACTTTCTTCACAACTGTCGGTTCCTTTCATTGGAACCAAATTATGTTTCCTCTGATTTTGCTCACTTGTTTTTGTTTGTTTGTATTTGTTTTGGGTGGGGGTGGGTCCTGCACACCGGATACTAATGTTTAAACTTGACAACGAAAAAACATTCTACCTTGCAAGGGGCTGTCCTTCAGTGTAGCCAATGGATTTGCGAGGATGATGAGGACATCAATACCATTGTTACACCCACAGCCCCTGCTTCTATACATACTGGACCAATTACTAGAGCTCGCGCACGCCAATTAAAATATCAGGTACTTTCGTTTCTTGGTAATGATTCTAAAGTTCATGAGAATATGATGCTGCCTAAATTGGATACATTTGTTTTGCTTACAAATGAAGGGCCTAGCTTGGACAAGAAAGAGGAACCTTGGAGCAAGTTCAAGCATGGAGATGATGGCATGCACAAGGGGAACAAGAACGGAGTTACAAGTGATGATTTCAGGACTTTGAAGCCACCATAATGAGTGCAGGAAGTCTTGGACGAAATATACAAGATGTCACTTCATAAATTTCGTCCAGAGGCTATTATAGGTGCTGCGTCACCTTATTATTGGGCCAGGCCCATGTAATTTCGAAATACTTGAGTATAGGCTGTTTTTAGAGTCCGTATGTGTGGGAAATCAAGAGATTGGGTTGGTTTCGGACCCCTCCTTCAAGGGCCACGAAATCCCCTCCTCTTCCTCCATATATACAGCCCTTAGGGCACCGTTTAGACTTTGGGTTTTGTTTAGATTAAAAGTTCGCCATAGCTGCAACTTCGCGTACTTCGTTTGTGTTCAACGACCAGACCAAGACGTCACAGAACCCCACCTTGATCAATAAAGCTTTCATCTTATATTCGCAATATCCAGATTGCAAATCTTAGTTTCTTGATTGTTCTTCGTTTGCTTGCAGGAGATAGACCCTCGTGGTCAGGTTGATTGTGCTCCGGCGTGGTCAATAACCTCTCGGAGTTGGTTTAGCGATTGCTAAGGCGCGACGTCGTCGCACGTTCGTAGTCGGATCGTCAAAGTCTACGCCACCAAAAACGATGGCTATCATCTCATCGAAAGATCGGGACACCCTCGCCTCTATCACTAGCCTAGGAATAGGATGACGATAACGAATAGTAATATTATTAATGCCTCTACAATCAACACACATACGCGACGTACCATCCTTTTTTGGCACTAGTATAATAGGAACAGCACAAGGACTAAGAGATTCACGTATATAACCTTTGTTGAGCAGCTGCTGTACTTGACGCATAATCTCCTTCGTCTCCGCTGGATTGGTACGGTATGGCGCACGGTTTGGCAAGGAAGCACCGGGAATTAAGTCAATCTGATGCTCAATCCCGCGAATAGGTGGTAATCCCGGTGGCACGTCTTGTGGAAAGACGTCAGCGAACTCCTGCAAAATGTTAGTGACAGCAGGAGGCAAAGAGGAAGGCACGTCCTCGAATGAAAATAATGCCTCTTTGCACACAAAAGCATATCAAACAGATTTGCTTAAATCTAGCTCATTAATATCCGATTTGGTCGCAAGTAAACACGCATTTTTCAATTTAATTTCAGAAGCAACACTAGATGGTTTATTATTAGGCTTCATTTGTTGCTCAAATTCTTTTGCCACAATCTGATTTTCACTTTTATTTTTCTCCTGTTTTGCTTTACTAGCTTTATTAATATCATCTTTCAAAATAGAATCAGGAGTCATAGGAAGCAAAGTAATATGTTTATCCTTATGAACAAGAGTATACTGATTGTTTCTACCATGGTTTACAGAATTTTTATCAAATTGCCATGGTCTACCAAGTAATAAGGAACATGCTTGCATGGGTACCACATCACAATCAACATAATCAGCATATGTAGAGATACTAAAATGCACACGAACAGTACGTGTTACCTTAACCTTGCCGCTGTTGTTGAACCATTGGATATAGTAAGGATGTGGATGTGGTCTTGTGGTGAGAGATAGCTTCTCCACCATCTCCATGCTAGCCAAGTTGTTGCAGCTCCCTCCATCTATGATGACACGAACAGAACATTCCTTCACAACTCCCTTTGTATGGAACAAATTATGCCTCTGATTTTGCTCAGCTTGTGTGACCTGCACACTCAAAACACGTTGATGATAGAGGCGAGGGTGTCCCGATCTCTCGATGAGATGATGTCTATCGTTTTTGGTGGAGTAGACTTTGACGATCCGACTACGAACGTGCGAGGACGTCGCGCCTTAGCAATCGCTAAACCAACTCCGAGAGGTTATTGACCACGCCGGAGCACAATCAACCTGACCCCGAGGGTCTATCTCCTGCAAGCAAACGAAGAACAAGCAAGAAACTAAGATTTGCAATCTGGATATTGCGAATATAAGATGAAAGCTTTATTGATCGAGGTGGGGTTCTGTGACGTCTTGGTCTGGTTGTTGAACACAAACGAAGTACGTGAAGTTGCAGCTATGGCGAACTTTTGATCTAAACAAAACCCAAAGTCTAAACAGTGCCCTAAGGGCTGTATATATGGAGGAAGAGGGGGGGATTTCGTGGCCCTTGAAGGAGGGGTCCGAAACCAACCCTATCTCTTGTTTCCTCACACATACGGACTCTAAAAATAGCCTATACTCAAGTATTTCGAAATTACATGGGCCTGGCCCAATAATAAGGTGACGCAGCACCTATAATAGCCTCTGGACGAAATTTATGAAGTGGCATCTTGTATATTTCGTCCAAGGCTTCCTGCACTCCTTATGGTGGCTTCAAAGTCCTGAAATCATCACTTGTAACTCCGTTCTTGTTCCCCTTGCGCATGCCATCATCTCCATGCTTGAACTTGCTCCAAGGTTCCTCTTTCTTGTCCAAGCTAGGCCCTTCATTTGTAAGCAAAACAAATGTATCCAATTTAGGCAGCATCATATTCTCATGAACATTAGAATCATTACCAAGAAACGAAAGTACCTGATAATTTAATTGGCGTGCGCGAGCTCTAGTAATTGGTCCAGTATGTATAGCAGCAGGGGCTGTGGGTGTAACAATGGTATTGATGTCCTCATCATCCTCCCCTTCTTGAAATGAAGTCGTCCTCGACGGAAGCTCATCTTCCTCACCCAAATAAGGCTTCAAATCTGCAATGTTAAAAGTGGGACTAACCCCAAAATCTGCAGGCTGCTCAAGTTTATATGCGTTATCATTTATTTTCTCTAACACCTTAAAAGGACCATCAGCACGTGGCATTAGCTTTGATTTGCGCAAATCAGGAAATCTAGCCTTACGCAAATGTAACCAAACAAGATCTCCAGGTGCAAACACAACATGTTTTCTACCCTTATCTCCAGCAAGTTTATATTTAGCATTCATACGCTCAATGTTCTCCTTAGTTAACTCATGCATTTTTAAGATCAATTCAGCACGTTGTTTAGCATCAAAATTAACCTTCCCCGAAGATGGAAGAGGCAACAAATCAATAGGTGCACGAGGTAGGAAACCATATACAATTTCAAAAGGGCAGATCTTAGTAGTAGAATGCAACGAACGATTATAAGCAAATTCAATATGAGGCAAGCATTCTTCCCACATTTTCTTGTTATTCTTCAAAACAGCCCTAAGCATAGTAGACAATGTTCTATTGACTACTTCAGTTTGTCCATCAGTTTGGGGGTGACATGTAGTACTAAAAAGCAGTTTAGTCCCCAACTTAGCCCATAAACATCTCCAAAAGTGGCTAAGAAATTTAGTATCACGATCTGAAACAATAGTATTTGGCACACCATGCAAGCGTATAATTTCACGAAAGAACAAATCAGCAACATTAACAGCATCATCGCTTTTATGACATGGTATAAAGTGTGCCATTTTCGAGAACCTATCCACGACAACAAATATGCTATCCCTCCCCTTCTTTGTTCGAGGTAAACCTAAAACAAAGTCCATAGATGATGAGGACATGAATACCTTGGATACGACCAAAAATATTGCATACATGTATATTTGTGAGGTGATTTCTAATGCAAACTATGCAATAATTTATTTATGTCATCCAGGACAAAAATACTTCACAAACTTTTGTGCCATGTCTAATTGCAGGTGTATGGGACATTTGTACAATTCACATATGAAGATAAGGTAAAACGAGAAGTTTAGGTGCTTTTCAAAAAGTCCTCTCACGTCACTTTTGGGCCAAGAGAAGATAGAGTCCAAGTCTCTCACGTTCTGGATTCAGATTCGGACTGCACAGACATACCTGACTCAAAACGCCAAGAACATTTTCATACGGACTCCGAATTGGGTGATTCTTTTTTTGTTGGAAAGTAGATTTCGTGCTCTTTCCAACCCAATTGGATTCACCTTAAAATTCATCCGGAGCTATGAGTTATCGACGAAACAATCTGACGCTGTAGCAGAATCCGAGTCAAACTACAAGTCCAAAGGTGTTGCATCACCTCCACTTGGGCCCATGAGCCTTGTACAACCTAGGGTTAGTTTTAGGCTGCCTTGGGACGTCCTCCCACCTCCTTGGCCGCCACCCCTTGCTCCTATATAAGTAGATCCATCTAGTAGCTTTTTGCTTGGGATTTGTTTAGTTAAAAGTTAGCCATTGCAACTTCGTGTACTTCGTTTGTGTCCAACGACCAGACCAAGACCGCTTTCGGATCCCCACCATTATCAATACTTCATCTATATTCGCAATATTCAGATTGCATTATCATATTCTTGCTTGTTCTTCGATTGCGTGCAGGAATAGACCTTCGTGGTCAGGTTGATCGTGCTTCCAGCATCGTCAGTAACCTCAGGAGATTGGTTTAGCGATTGCTAAGGCGCAACGTCGTGCACGTTTGTAGTCGGATCGTCAAAGTCGGCTCCACCAAATCGATAGTTACCATCTCATCGAAAGATCGGGACACCCTCGCCTCTATCAATAGATATATCCTCCTAAGGAACACTAGGTACAGGCAAAGGCATATATAAACCATGAGGATTGAGTCGTGACTTAGCTTTTTGACATGTAGTGCAGCGAGCAACAAAACGCTCAACATCCCGTCTCATCTTTGGCCAAAAGAAATGTGTAGCAAGTATATCCTCCGTCTTCTTCACGCCAAAGTGTCCTATTAATCCTCCTCCATGCGCCTCCTGCAACAACAAAAGACGAACGGAGCTAGCTGGAATGCATAGCTTGTTAGCACGAAACACAAATCCATCATTAACGACGAACTTGTTCCATGTTCTCCCTTCCTTACAATTCTGCAATACATCTTTAAATTCAGCATCATGCACATATTGATCTTTGATGGTCTCCAAACCAAATATTTTAAAGTCAAGTTGTGAAAGCATAGTATAACGACGAGACAATGCATCAGCAATAACATTTTCTTTACCCTTCTTGTGTTTAATGACATAAGGGAAAGTCTCAATAAATTCAACCCATTTAGCATGTCTACGGTTCAGTTTTGCTTGACTTTTAATGTGTTTCAAAGATTCATGATCAGAATGTATAACAAATTCTTTGGGCCATAAATAATGTTGCCATGTTTCTAAGGTCCGAACAAGAGCATATAATTCTTTATCATAAGTAGAATAGTTCAGACTAGGCCCACTCAATTTTTCAGAAAAGTATGCAACAGGTTTGCCATCTTGTAATAAAACACCTCCTAATCCTATTCCACTAGCATCACATTCAAGCTCAAAAGTCTTATTAAAATCAGGAAGTTGGAGTAAAGGAGCATGTGTCAACTTATCTTTCAATACCGTGAAGGCTTCTTCCTGTGAGGTACCCCAAACAAAAGGCACATCCTTCTTTGTAAGCTCATTGAGAGGTGCAGCAATGGTGCTGAAATCTCTCACAAAACGCCTATAGAAACCAGCGAGTCCAAGAAAACTCCTCACTTGAGTGACCGTTTTGGGCTGTGGCCAACTCTCAATAGCTTCAATCTTGGCTTTATCAACTTCAATTCCCTGTGGAGTAACAACATAGCCAAGAAAAGATACTCGGTCGGTGCAAAAGGTGCACTTCCCAAGGTTACCAAACAAACGTGCATCACGTAAAGCAATAAAAACAGCACGTAAATGTTCCAAATGTTCCTCCAAAGATCTGCTATAAATCAGTATATCATCAAAATAGACTACCACAAATCGTCCAATGAAAGCACGTAAAACTTCGTTCATTAATCTCATGAAAGTACTAGGTGCATTAGTTAACCCAAAAGGCATGACTAACCACTCATATAATCCAAACTTTGTTTTAAATGTTGTTTTCCCAACGAGTACGCATAGCAGTTTTCAAAGCAGCCCACGTAGCTGGAATAGGATATAATCTACAATGTTCAGACCACCATACACATGCAAAACTAGTGAAAGCACAAACAGCAGCAGCAACACGTCGTTCCTCGGGATATTGTAAACATGTAAAACGTTGTTCAGTTTCTAACTCCCAAGTAAGATATATATCAGGAACATATCTACCCTCGAATGGTGGAATATTCAATTTTAATTTAGGAAGATGGTCATGATCTCGTACCTGAAGTGGTGGTGCAGACCTACCATTGCGATTATTTGCATGTGGACGACCTGGTGCTGGTGGTTGCACGTAGTTATGATTTTGATCAACCTCATCCTCATAATCGCCCGCGTAATCATCCTCCTCCTCGGCACCAGCAGCAGCAGGAGCAGGAGCCAAAGAAGCATCAATAGTAGGTACAGCAGCACCAGAAGTTTGGCCATCCTCAAGAGGAACACGCTTCGCTCGTCCGAACTGATTTGGAAGGGTGCGTTGTTGTTGTCGTTGCAGAGGTGCGACAGGTGCAGCCGGTGGTGGTTGGGGAAGACGCGTGAGCAATTCATTAAACTTGTTATCCAGCTTTGTCTCGAACGACTTCTCCATGCCATCTATCTTCTCCATGGCCTCTTCAAATCTGTTTAGCACATCTCCCACCTGGCCACTCATCATTTGCTGAAATTTATCATGCAACTCCTTGTTCGTCATGTTCTCCCAGTCAATCTCGTCGGCTTGCGATCCTACCATGGTTAGCAGCAATAGAAACACACAAGAATATGATCCTACAGACTACTAGAAAGTGGTGGTGGTGTGGTGTGGTGTCACAAACCCGTCAAGCAAATCTCAAATTCTTACCAGTTCTTACCCAGCAGCAGGTGGTGATCGGCAACCTTTGTAGTCAAAACTCTCAGAGCTTGGACAGAGCGATTGCCAGGTGGTGTCAAACGCACGATGTAGATGTATGTGGAGCTGGGAAGGCTTATGATATGGTAGCAAAAAGGGTCAGCAATAATCAATTCAGAGATGCAATGTTGAATAAACTCTCAACGACGGTACTGTGCTGGTCCTAGGCTAGACCGGACTAGAGACGCGAGCCTAGAACACTAATGAGGTCACGGCGTAGCACAACTAGCATCAATAAAGGATATGAAGTAGCTCTGGACAGCAAGATATAAGTGAAGATCACAATGGCAGTAAAGATAATGATGAGAAACAACTACCAAGTAGCATATACCAACAATTCTCTCTCCAACTTTACTCTATAAAAGTTTGTGCCAATTTTATGATAATTTTTCTCAAGAATGGCACTGACTCAAGCTTTCAAATGCAAAAAGAATCACTCAATTCCGAGTTGATATGAGGAGTCAAAATTTTTTAAAACTGGCCTGAAAAACTGGAACAAGCTGTGTTCGCGAACTTCGGAGGGTAAAAAGACCTATTTAGAAGCCGATTTGAGGTGTCAAATATTGAACTAGCTTCCGCAACTATTTAGATGCGGCTCGTCGCTAGATTTAATTTGAGTACTCACGGAGCCAAAACAGACTTCGTATGAAAAAGATATGCCTGTTTTACTGAACACTGCGCAAAATAGATTCCAATCCGAATTCAGCTACGAGATTGAGTCTAGATAGATCCGAATTTTGTTTTTTTTTCTTCTCTCTTTTTTTTCACACTTTTTTCTTTTTCTTTCTCTCTTTTTTTTCTCTAACTTTTTTTTTACTTTTTTTTCTCTCTTTTTTCTCTCTCCCTCTTTCCAAAACAAACTAGATAAGATGTAGATTGGATCAAGCACAGATGTGAACGACCTCAACTATGATTATGACAATGAACAGTGGGTAGCACGATGTGGAAATTGATGGATGGGATGGTGGACAGCGGAAGGAATAACGATGCAGCGGCGGCGTGACTAATGTGAACAGAACTCGAAACTCTAAACGAACTAGACACTAAGACCAGCAACTGAACACGACGATGCAACCGATAATTCAATAATGCAAACAATGAAAAGAAAATTGCAAAGGCTCAGACTGGCTTGGACAAAGGATGAATAGATCTAACTTTTTTTGTGGCTTTTTTTTGGACAATAGGTAAGAAAATAAATCTAATCTAGGGAAAACTGGAAATTCTCACCGAGCAACCTGAAAACTGATACCACTTGATAGAGGCGAGGGTGTCCCGATCTTTCGATGAGATGGTAACTATCGATTTGGTGGAGCCGACTTTGACGATCCGACTACAAACGTGCACGACGTTGCGCCTTAGCAATCGCTAAACCAATCTCCTGAGGTTACTGACGATGCTGGAAGCACGATCAACCTGACCACGAAGGTCTATTCCTGCACGCAATCGAAGAACAAGCAAGAATATGATAATGCAATCTGAATATTGCGAATATAGATGAAGTATTGATAATGGTGGGGATCCGAAAGCGGTCTTGGTCTGGTCGTTGGACACAAACGAAGTACACGAAGTTGCAATGGCTAACTTTTAACTAAACAAATCCCCTTATCTTCATATGTGTATTGTACAAATGTCCCATACACCTGCAATTAGACATGACACAAAAGTTTGTGAAGTATTTTTGTCTTGGATGACATAAATAAATTATTGCATAGTTTGCATTAGAAATCACCTCACAAATATACATGTATGCAATATTTTTGGTCGTATCCAAGGTAGTCATGTCCTCATCATCCTCCCCTTCTTGAAAACAAAGCCGTCCTCGGTGTTGCTTAAGCTGAAATGTGGCTAACAAAAGAGACAAGGTGTACATGTTGTATATGTATATGTCATCCAGTTTTACTTCCCTTAGTTTTTGCATATATGACACATGTATACATGAGTAACCTTCATAGTTCATAAAATCTAAAGCCAAAATATTATCACAAGTATTAGAAGACATGAAAATATTGTAACTCAATTTGCACATATAAGTGAAGCTCTTATTCATATCAAAGGATTGACAATGTTCATCATTAAACCATCCCAACATTGGTGAATAAACCTTACTTGAATCAAATTTACATGCTACAACATGCTTAAATAAGCAAACATGCAATAAGTCATTTGACACAGAATCATCACCAAGATTAGAGGTCATATCAAAATGATTAAACATTGGCACAATTATTTTCAAACGTATTTGATCCAAATCTGATTTATTCCCTGATTCACATGGTTCTTTCATATTAATAGTTAATTCAATGGGTCCACTCGAAATTGTTGATCTTTTAGTTGTTTGGTCACATGGCAAAGTCAAATTATCAACATAGTCCTCTAAAATAGGTGGTGTGATCAAAGTAGTGGGTAGCTGATCAGATGGTGCATTTAAATTGACAAGCATTCCTCATTCTCATGTAGAGGTGGAAGATCAGTACCTTTGTCATTACCTCTTATGATCAACTCAGCTGATGTAGCCACTCTCGGGGGCGATGTGTCACATGGTGGAGGTGATGTAGTCCTCACAACAATGGATGTGGTTGTCAAAGTACAACTAGTAGTTGAAGGAACAACCGTATCAACTCTTGGAATATGCACCGTGCGCTTGTTCTCCTTGTGGCCAACACGTCGTTTTATTTCCTGTTCAGCTTTGCAAGCAAGACGAAACAAATGGTCCATAGGATAACACTCTTCATGAATTAGAATCTCTTGAATATCACGGTTTAATCCTCCCCAAAATCTATCCATAAAATCTTCTTCACTTTCTTCTAAAAATGAGTGCAACAATGTAGTTTGTAAATCATCATAATATTTTGGTACCGTGTCAGTGCCTTGTTTTAAATGTTGTAATTTTTTAATCATGCCACGAGTATAATAAACATCAACTAATCTATCTCTCATGACAAGTTTTAAATCATCCCAAGTAGTAGGTATAAGATCAGGGTTTAACCGACAATATTCACTCCACCAAACTAAAGCAAAGCTACTAAAAGTACTAACCGCAGCTTGAAATTTTCCACGCTCATCAAAATTATGGGAAGCAAATATAGCATTTATTTCGTACTCCCATTCAATATATAAATCAGGCCTAAAACGACCAGTAAATGGTGGCATGGAAACATTAACCTGATTATGTGCATTCTGATGTAATTGCTCCTCTTGTGGCGGTTGTTGCATTTTCTTAGGTGATGGCAAATCTCCCACGATCGATGAAGCCCAAGAACTAACAACTCCGGAACCTGCCATGATTAGTAGAAACAAAAAAAATCGAGAATAATGTTCCTATGAACTACTAGGATGTGGTGGTAAAGCGCTCACAGTAAAGCAAATATCTATTACTTTGCTAGCTGGAATGCATAGCTTGTTAGCACGAAACACAAATCCATCGTTAACGACGAACTTGTTCCATGTTCTCCCTTCCTTACAATTCTGCAATACATCTTTAAATTCAGCATCATGCACATATTGATCTTTGATGGTCTCCAAACCAAATTTTTTAAAGTCAAGTTGTGAAAGCATAGTATAACGACGAGACAATGCATCAGCAATAACATTTTCTTTACCCTTCTTGTGTTTAATGACATAAGGGAAAGTCTCAATAAATTCAACCCATTTAGCATGTCTACGGTTCAGTTTTGCTTGACTTTTAATGTGTTTCAAAGATTCATGATCAGAATGTATAACAAATTCTTTGGGCCATAAATAATGTTGCCATGTTTCTAAGGTCCGAACAAGAGCATATAATTCTTTATCATAAGTAGAATAGTTCAGACTAGGCCCACTCAATTTTTCAGAAAAGTATGCAACAGGTTTGCCATCTTGTAATAAAACACCTCCTAATCCAATTCCACTAGCATCACATTCAAGCTCAAAAGTCTTATTAAAATCAGAAAGTTGGAGTAAAGGAGCATGTGTCAACTTATCTTTCAATACCGTGAAGGCTTCTTCCTGTGAGGTACCCCAAACAAAAGGCACATCCTTCTTTGTAAGCTCATTGAGAGGTGCAGCAATGGTGCTGAAATCTCTCACAAACCGCATATAGAAACCAGCGAGTCCAAGAAAACTCCTCACTTGAGTGACCGTTTTGGGCTGTGGCCAACTCTCAATAGCTTCAATCTTGGCTTTATCAACTTCAATTCCCTGTGGAGTAACAACATAGCCAAGAAAAGATACTCGGTCGGTGCAAAAGGTGCACTTCCCAAGGTTACCAAACAAACGTGCATCACGTAAAGCAATAAAAACAGCACGTAAATGTTCCAAATGTTCCTCCAAAGATCTGCTATAAATCAGTATATCATCAAAATAGACTACCACAAATCGTCGAATGAAAGCACGTAAAACTTCGTTCATAAATCTCATGAAAGTACTAGGTGCATTAGTTAACCCAAAAGGCATGACTAACCACTCATATAATCCAAACTTTGTTTTAAATGCTGTTTTCCATTCATCCCCCAATTTCATACGAATTTGATGGTATCCACTACGCAAATCAACTTTGGAGAATATTGTAGAGCCACTCAATTCATCAAGCATATCATCTAGTCTAGGAATAGGATGACGATAACGAATAGTAATATTATTAATGCCTCTACAATCAACACACATACGCGATGTACCATCCTTTTTCGGCACTAGAATAATAGGAACAGCACAAGGACTAAGGGATTCGCGTATATAACCTTTGTCCAGCAACTCCTGTACTTGACGCATAATCTCCTTCGTCTCCTCTGGATTGGTACGGTATGGCGCACGGTTTGGCAATGAAGCACCGGGAATTAAGTCAATCTGATGCTCAATCCCGCGAATAGGTGGTAATCCCGGTGGCACGTCTTGTGGAAAGACGTCAGCGAACTCCTGCAAAATGTTAGTGACCGCAGGAGGCAAAGAGGAAGGCACGTCCTCGAATGAAAATAACGCCTCTTTGCACACAAAAGCATAGCAAACAGAATTGCTGAAATCTAGATCATCAATATCAGATTTGGTGGCAAGTAAGCATGCACTTTTCAATTTAATTTCAGAAGCAACACTAGATGGTTTATTATTAGGCTTCATTTGTTGCTCAAATTCTTTTGCCACAATCTGATTTTCACTCTTATTTTTCTCCTGTTTTGCTTTACTAGCTCTATTAATATCATCTTTCATAATAGAATCAGGAGTCATAGGAAGCAAAGTAATATGTTTATCCTTATGAACAAGAGTATACTGATTGTTTCTACCATGGTGTACAGAATTTTTATCAAATTGCCATGGTCTACCAAGTAATAATGAACATGCTTGCATGGGTACCACATCACAATCAACATAATCAGCATATGTAGAGATACTAAAATGCACACGAACAGTACGTGTTACCTTAACCTTGCCGCTGTTGTTGAACCATTGGATATAGTAAGGATGTGGATGTGGTCTTGTGGTGAGAGATAGCTTCTCCACCATCTCCATGCTAGCCAAGTTGTTGCAGCTCCCTCCATCTATGATGACGCGAACAGAACGTTCCTTCACAACTGATGAGGACATCAATACCATTGTTACACCCACAGCCCCTGCTGCTATACATACTGGACCAATTACTAGAGCTCGCGCACGCCAATTAAATTATCAGGTACTTTCGTTTCTTGGTAATGATTCTAATGTTCATGAGAATATGATGCTGCCTAAATTGGATACATTTGTTTTGCTTACAAATGAAGGGCCTAGCTTGGACAAGAAAGAGGAACCTTGGAGCAAGTTCAAGCATGGAGATGATGGCATGCGCAAGGGGAACAAGAACGGAGTTACAAGTGATGATTTCAGGACTTTGAAGCCACCATAAGGAGTGCAGGAAGCCTTGGACGAAATATACAAGATGCCACTTCATAAATTTCGTCCAGAGGCTATTATAGGTGCTGCGTCACCTTATTATTGGGCCAGGCCCATGTAATTTCGAAATACTTGAGTATAGGCTATTTTTAGAGTCCGTATGTGTGGGAAACAAGAGATAGGGTTGGTTTCGGACCCCTCCTTCAAGGGCCACGAAATCCCCCCCTCTTCCTCCATATATACAGCCCTTAGGGCACCGTTTAGACTTTGGGTTTTGTTTAGATTAAAAGTTCGCCATAGCTGCAACTTCGCGTACTTCGTTTGTGTTCAACAACCAGACCAAGACGTCACAGAACCCCACCTTGATCAATAAAGCTTTCATCTTATATTCGCAATATCCAGATTGCAAATCTTAGTTTCTTGCTTGTTCTTCGTTTGCTTGCAGGAGATAGACCCTCGTGGTCAGGTTGATTGTGCTCCGGCGTGGTCAATAACCTCTCGGAGTTGGTTTAGCGATTGCTAAGGCGCGACGTCCTCGCACGTTCGTAGTCGGATCGTCAAAGTCTACTCCACCAAAAACGATAGCTATCATCTCATCGAAAGATCGGGACACCCTCGCCTCTATCACTATCCCTCCCCTTCTTTGTTCGAGGTAAACCTAAAACAAAGTCCATAGATATATCCTCCCAAGGAACACTAGGTACAGGCAAAGGCATATATAAACCATGAGGATTGAGTCGTGACTTAGCTTTTTGACATGTAGTGCAGCGAGCAACAAAACGCTCAACATCCCGTCTCATCTTTGGCCAAAAGAAATGTGTAGCAAGTATATCCTCCGTCTTCTTCACGCCAAAGTGTCCCATTAATCCTCCTCCATGCGCCTCCTGCAACAACAAAAGACGAACGGAGCTAGCTGGAATGCATAGCTTGTTAGCACGAAACACAAATCCATCGTTAACGACGAACATGTTCCATGTTCTCCCTTCCTTACAATTCTGCAATACATCTTTAAATTCAGCATCATGCACATATTGATCTTTGATGGTCTCCAAACCAAATATTTTAAAGTCAAGTTGTGAAAGCATAGTATAACGACGAGACAATGCATCAGCAATAACATTTTCTTTACCCTTCTTGTGTTTAATGACATAAGGGAAAGTCTCAATAAATTAAACCCATTTAGCATGTCTACGGTTCAGTTTTGCTTGACTTTTAATGTGTTTCAAAGATTCATGATCAGAATGTATAACAAATTCTTTGGGCCATAAATAATGTTGCCATGTTTCTAAGGTCCGAACAAGAGCATATAATTCTTTATCATAAGTAGAATAGTTCAGACTAGGCCCACTCAATTTTTCAGAAAAGTATGCAACAGGTTTGCCATCTTGTAATAAAACACCTCCTAATCCAATTCCACTAGCATCACATTAAAGCTCAAAAGTCTTATTAAAATCAGGAAGTTGGAGTAAAGGAGCATGTGTCAACTTATCTTTCAATACCGTGAAGGCTTCTTCCTGTGAGGTACCCCAAACAAAAGGCACATCCTTCTTTGTAAGCTCATTGAGAGGTGCAGCAATGGTGCTGAAATCTCTCACAAAACGCCTATAGAAACCAGCGAGTCCAAGAAAACTCCTCACTTGAGTGACCGTTTTGGGCTGTGACCAACTCTCAATAGCTTCAATCTTGGCTTTATCAACTTCAATTCCCTGTGGAGTAACAACATAGCCAAGAAAAGATACTCGGTCGGTGCAAAAGGTGCACTTCCCAAGGTTACCAAACAAACGTGCATCACGTAAAGCAATAAAAACAGCACGTAAATGTTCCAAATGTTCCTCCAAAGATCTGCTATAAATCAGTATATCATCAAAATAGACTACCACAAATCGTCCAATGAAAGCACGTAAAACTTCGTTCATTAATCTCATGAAAGTACTAGGTGCATTAGTTAACCCAAAAGGCATTACTAACCACTCATATAATCCAAACTTTGTTTTAAATGCTGTTTTCCATTCATCCCCCAATTTCATACGAATTTGATGGTATCCACTACGCAAATCAACTTTGGAGAATATTGTAGAGCCACTCAATTCATCAAGCATATCATCTAGTCTAGGAATAGGATGACGATAACGAATAGTAATATTATTAATGCCTCTACAATCAACACACATACGCGATGTACCATCCTTTTTCGGCACTAGAATAATAGGAACAGCACAAGGACTAAGGGATTCGCGTATATAACCTTTGTCGAGCAACTCCTGTACTTGACGCATAATCTCCTTCGTCTCCTCTGGATTGGTACGGTATGGCGCACGGTTTGGCAACGAAGCACCGGGAATTAAGTCAATCTGATGCTCAATCCCGTGAATAGGTGGTAATCCCGGTGGCACGTCTTGTGGAAAGACGTCAGCGAACTCCTGCAAAATGTTAGTGACCGCAGGAGGCAAAGAGGAAGGCACGTCCTCGAATGAAAATAACGCCTCTTTGCACACAAAAGCATAGCAAACAGAATTGCTGAAATCTAGATCATCAATATGAGATTTGGTGGCAAGTAAGCATGCACTTTTCAATTTAATTTCAGAAGCAACACTAGATGGTTTATTATTAGGCTTCATTTGTTGCTCAAATTCTTTTGCCACAATCTGATTTTCACTCTTATTTTTCTCCTGTTTTGCTTTACTAGCTCTATTAATATCATCTTTCAAAATAGAATCAGGAGTCATAGGAAGCAAAGTAATATGTTTATCCTTATGAACAAGAGTATACTGATTGTTTCTACCATGGTGTACAGAATTTTTATCAAATTGCCATGGTCTACCAAGTAATAATGAACATGCTTGCATGGGTACCACATCACAATCAACATAATCCGCATATGTAGAGATACTAAAATGCACACGAACAGTACGTGTTACCTTAACCTTGCCGCTGTTGTTGAACCATTGGATATAGTAAGGATGTGGATGTGGTCTTGTGGTGAGAGATAGCTTCTCCACCATCTCCATGCTAGCCAAGTTGTTGCAGCTCCCTCCATCTATGATGACGCGAACAGAACGTTCCTTCACAACTCCCTTTGTATGGAACAAATTATGCCTCTGATTTTGCTCAGCTTGTGTGACCTGCACACTCAAAACACGTTGAGCAACTAAACATTCATACCTGTCAGCGTCTTCAGGAGCCATGTATTGCGTCTCATGATCAGAATCATCTCCACCGTGTTCTTCACTTGTAATAAGAGCCAAAGTCTCCTCATCATAGTCACTAGCGGACTCATACCCACCATCCTCAGTAGCAATCATAACACGCGGAGATTGGCATTCTCTTGCATAATGACCTCTTCCCTTACAACGACGACAAATAATATCATGTGTGTGCCCTGTTGATGCCATAGATGAAGAAGAGCTCTGGGCAGGCCCAGAAGGTGTACTCTTGGCAGATGGTGGTGGTGGTGCCTGTTTTCTTGTATCTCGGTTGGAATTGGCGGCTGAAGTCAGTGGTGCCGCAGTAGGACGTGTGGGAGTAGAGGAGGCACGCGGTGTCCATGATGAAGATCGACCTGCAGAAAAATTAGTTCGCGCCAATGCCTGTCGATCCTGCACTTCATGTTCAGCTTTACAAGCAACATGGAATAAACGAGTGATATTATTATACTCCTTATACTCTAGAATGGTCTGAATCTCTCTATTTAATCCACCCATGAAACGTGCAAGCATAGCTTCATTCTCCTCAACAATACCACATCTAATCATGCCAGTTTGTAATTCCTGATAATATTCTTCTACAGAATTTTTTCCTTGTCTTAAGCGCTGCAATTTTTGAAGTAATTCACATTGATAATATGGTGGAACCCAACGAGTACGCACAGCAGTTTTCAAAGCAGCCCACGTAGCTGGAATAGGATATAATCTACAATGTTCAGACCACCATACACATGCAAAACTAGTGAAAGCACAAACAGCAGCAGCAACACGTCGTTCCTCGGGATATTGTAAACATGTAAAACGTTGTTCAGTTTCTAACTCCCAAGTAAGATATATATCAGGAACATATCTACCCTCGAATGGTGGAATATTCAATTTTAATTTAGGAAGATGGTCATGATCTCGTACCTGAAGTGGTGGTGCAGACCTACCATTGCGATTATTTGCATGTGGACGACCTGGTGCTGGTGGTTGCACGTAGTTATGATTTTGATCAACCTCATCCTCATAATCGCCCGCGTAATCATCCTCCTCCTCGGCACCAGCAGCAGCAGGAGCAGAAGCCAAAGAAGCATCAACAGTAGGTACAGCAGCACCAGAAGTTTGGCCATCCTCAAGAGGAACACGCGTCGCTCGTCCGAACTGATTTGGAAGGGGGCGTTGTTGTTGTCGTTGCAGAGGTGCGACAGGTGCAGCCGGTGGTGGTTGGGGAAGACGCGTGAGCAATTCATTAAACTTGTTATCCAGCTTTGTCTCGGACGACTTCTCCATGCCATCTATCTTCTCCATGGCCTCTTCAAATCTGTTTAGCACATCTCCCACCTGGCCACTCATCATTTGCTGAAATTTATCATGCAACTCCTTGTTCGTCATGTTCTCCCAGTCAATCTCGTCGGCTTGTGATCCTGCCATGGTTAGCAGCAATAGAAACACACAAGAATATGATCCTACAGACTACTAGAAAGTGGTGGTGGTGTGGTGTGGTGTCACAAATCCGTCAAGCAAATCTCAAATTCTTACCAGTTCTTACCCAGCAGCAGGTGGTGATCGGCAACCTTTGTAGTCAAAACTCTCAGAGCTTGGACAGAGCGATTGCCAGGTGGTGTCAAACGCACGATGTAGATGTATGTGGAGCTGGGAAGGCTTATGATATGGTAGCAAAAAGGGTCAGCAATAATCAATTCAGAGATGCAATGTTGAATAAACTCTCAACGACGGTACTGTGCTGGTCCTAGGCTAGACCGTGCTAGAGACGCGAGCCTAGAACACTAACAAAAATCACGGCGCTGCACGTAAACAAGGGAGGAGCACACTCTGAATATTTTATTTTTTTTTGCACTTTTTTTTTCATCTTTTTTCCTCTTTTTTTTTTTTTTGCTCCGCAACAATTTTTTTTCGAAAAAGTCTACAAATGGTCTAAAAACTGCCTAGCCAGAATTTTCCAGACTTAGTTTTTTTTTAAACTGGAACTATTTTTCTTCTGCGGGTAGCACTAAAATTGGGGAATCCGACTTGTTCACGACTCGTAGTATCGCGTGATCTGGAACTCTAAAATAAAGGAATAAATACTGGACTCGGACTAGGACTGGTGGCAGAGATGAATATGGTGGAACTCGGACTGGTGATGGTATATGACGGTAGTATATGTGGGCTCGGATTGGTGGTGGTATATGGACTCGGATCGGTGGTGGTATCTGGACTCGGATCGGTGGTGGTATATGGTAGGGGCGATGATGATGGTGCGGCGGCGGCGTGACAACTTGTGAACAGAACTCAAAACTCTAAAGAACTAGACGCTAAGACCAGCAACTTGACACGACGATGCAACCGCAAATTCAACAAAGCAAAAACCCTAAAAAGATTATGCAAAGGCTCAGATTGGTTCGGATATGATGAACTAACCCTAAATTTTTTTTTTGGCTTTTTCCTGGACTGTAGGTATGAACAACAGACTCGATCTAAACTACGAAAAACTGTAAATCTCACCGAGCAACCTGGGAATCTGATACCACTTGATAGAGGCGAGGGTGTCCCGATCTTTCGATGAGATGATAGCTATCGTTTTTGGTGGAGTAGACTTTGACGATCCGACTACGAACGTGCGAGGACGTCGCGCCTTAGCAATCGCTAAACCAACTCCGAGAGGTTATTGACCACGCCGGAGCACAATCAACCTGACCACGAGGGTCTATCTCCTGCAAGCAAACGAAGAACAAGCAAGAAACTAAGATTTGCAATCTGGATATTGCGAATATAAGATGAAAGCTTTATTGATCAAGGTGGGGTTCTGTGACGTCTTGGTCTGGTCGTTGAACACAAACGAAGTACGCGAAGTTGCAGCTATGGCGAACTTTTAATCTAAACAAAACCCAAAGTCTAAACGGTGCCCTAAGGGCTGTATATATGGAGGAAGAGGAGGGGATTTCGTGGCCCTTGAAGGAGGGGTCCGAAAACAACCCTATCTCTTGTTTCCCCACACATACGGACTCTAAAAACAGCCTATACTCAAGTATTTCGAAATTACATGGGCCTGGCCCAATAATAAGGTGACGCAGCACCTATAATAGCCTCTGGACGAAATTTATGAAGTGACATCTTGTATATTTCGTCCAAGGCTTCCTGCACTCATTATGGTGGCTTCAAAGTCCTGAAATCATCACTTGTAACTCCGTTCTTGTTCCCCTTGTGCATGCCATCATCTCCATGCTTGAACTTGCTCCAAGGTTCCACTTTCTTGTCCAAGCTAGGCCCTTCATTTGTAAGCAAAACAAATGTATCCAATTTAGGCAGCATCATATTCTCATGAACTTTAGAATCATTACCAAGAAACGAAAGTACCTGATATTTTAATTGGCGTGCGCGAGCTCTAGTAATTGGTCCAGTATGTATAGAAGCAGGGGTTGTGGGTGTAACAATGGTATTGATGTCCTCATCAGCAGGCCTGGTAGGTGTGCTCTTGGCAGATAGTGGTGGTTGTGCCTGCTTCCTTGTATCACGGCTGGAGGTGGCAGCTGATGGAGGTGTCGGTGCAATAGAATGTGTGGAAGTAGAGGATGCACGCGGTGTCCACGATGAAGGTCGACCTGCAGAAAAGTTAGTCCGCGCCAATGCCTGTCGATCCTGCACTTCACGTTCAGCTTTACAAGCAAGATGGAATAAACGAGTGATATTATTATACTCCTTATACTCTAGAATGGTCTGAATCTCTCTATTTAATCCACCCATAAAACGTGCAAGCATAGCTTCATTCTCCTCAACAATACCACATCTAATCATGCCAGTTTGTAATTCCTGATAATATTCTTGTACAGAATTTTTTCCTTGTCTTAAGCGCTGCAATTTTTGAAGTAATTCACGTTGATAATATGGTGGAACCCAACGAGTACGCATAGCAGTTTTCAAAGCAGCCCAAGTAGTTGGAATAGGATATAATCTACAATGTTCAGACCACCATACACATGCAAAACTAGTAAAAGCACAAACAGCAGCAGCAACATGTCTCTCCTCGGGATATTGTAAACATGTAAAACGTTGTTCAGTTTCTAACTCCCAAGTAAGATATATATCAGGAACATATCTACCCTCGAATGGTGGAATATTCAATTTTAATTTAGGAAGATGGTCATGATCTCGTACCTGAAGTGGTGGTGCAGACCTACCATTGCGATTATTTGCATGTGGACGACCTGGTGCTGGTGGTTGCACGTAGTTATGATTTTGATCAACCTCATCCTCATAATCGCCCGCGTAATCATCCTCCTCCTCGGCACCAGCAGCAGCAGGAGCAGGAGCCAAAGAAGCATCAACAGTAGGTACAGCAGCACCAGAAGTTTGGCCATCCTCAAGAGGAACACGCTTCGCTCGTCCGAACTGATTTGGAAGGGGGCGTTGTTGTTGTCGTTGCAGAGGTGCGACAGGTGCAGCCGGTGGTGGTTGGGGAAGACGCGTGAGCAATTCATTAAACTTGTTATCCAGCTTTGTCTCGAATGACTTCTCCATGCCATCTATCTTCTCCATGGCCTCTTCAAATCTGTTTAGCACATCTCCCACCTGGCCACTCATCATTTGCTGAAATTTATCATGCAACTCCTTGTTCGTCATGTTCTCCCAGTCAATCTCGTCGGCTTGTGATCCTGCCATGGTTAGCAGCAATAGAAACACACGAGAATATGATCCTACAGACTACTAGAAAGTGGTGGTGGTGTGGTGTGGTGTCACAAATCCGTCAAGCAAATCTCAAATTCTTACCAGTTCTTACCCAGCAGCAGGTGGTGATCGGCAACCTTTGTAGTCAAAACTCTCAGAGCTTGGACAGAGCGATTGCCAGGTGGTGTCAAACGCACGATGTAGATGTATGTGGAGCTGGGAAGGCTTATGATATGGTAGCAAAAAGGGTCAGCAATAATCAATTCAGAGATGCAATGTTGAATAAACTCTCAACGACGGTACTGTGCTGGTCCTAGGCTAGACCGTGCTAGAGACGCGAGCCTAGAACACTAACAAAAATCACGGCGCTGCACGTAAACAAGGGAGGAGCACACTCTGAAATTTTATTTTATTTTTTGCACATTTTTTTCCTCTTTTTTTTTTTGCTCCGCAACAATTTTTTTTTCGAAAAAGTCTACAAATGGTCTAAAAACTGCCTAGCCAGAATTTTCCAGACTTAGTTTTTTTTTTAAACTGGAACTATTTTTCTTCTGCGGGTAGCACGAAAATTGGGGAATCCGACTTGTTCACGACTCGTAGTATCGCGTGATCTGGAACTCTAAAATAAAGGAATAAATACTGGACTCGGACTAGGACTGGTGGCAGAGATGAATATGGTGGAACTCGGACTGGTGATGGTATATGACGGTAGTATATGTGGGCTCGGATTGGTGGTGGTATATGGACTCGGATCGGTGGTGGTATCTGGACTCGGATCGGTGGTGGTATATGGTAGGGGCGATGATGATGGTGCGGCGGCGGCGTGACAACTTGTGAACAGAACTCGAAACTCTAAAGAACTAGACGCTAAGACCAGCAACTTGACACGACGATGCAACCGCAAATTCAACAAAGCAAAAACCCTAAAAAGATTATGCAAAGGCTCAGATTGGTTCGGATATGATGAACTAACCCTAATTTTTTTTTTGGCTTTTTCCTGGACTGTAGGTATGAAGAACAGACTCGATCTAAACTACGAAAAACTGTAAATCTCACCGAGCAACCTGGGAATCTGATACCACTTGATAGAGGCGAGGGTGTCCCGATCTTTCGATGAGATGGTAGTTATCGTTTTTGGTGGAGTAGACTTTGACGATCCGACTACGAACGTGCGAGGACGTCGCGCCTTAGCAATCGCTAAACCAACTCCGAGAGGTTATTGACCACGCCGGAGCACAATCAACCTGACCACGAGGGTCTATCTCCTGCAAGCAAACGAAGAACAAGCAAGAAACTAAGATTTGCAATCTGGATATTGCAAATATAAGATGAAAGCTTTATTGATCAAGGTGGGGTTCTGTGACGTCTTGGTCTGGTCGTTGAACACAAACGAAGTACGCGAAGTTGCAGCTATGGCGAACTTTTAATCTAAACAAAACCCAAGGAAAAAGCTACTAGATGGATCTACTTATATAGGAGTAAGGGGTGGCGGCCAAGGAGGTGGGAGGACGTCCCAAGGCAGCCTAAAACTAACCCTAGGTCGTACAAGGCTCATGGGCCCAAGTGGAGGTGATGCAACACCTTTGGACTTGTAGTTTGACTCGGATTCTGCTACAGCGTCAGATTGTTTCGTCGATAACTCATAGCTCTGGATGAATTTTAAGGTGAATCCAATTGGGTTGGAAAGAGCACGAAATCTACTTTCCAACAAAAAAAGATTCACCCAATTCGGAGTCCGTATGAAAAAGTTCTTGGCGTTTTGAGTCAGGTATGTCTGTGCAGTCCGAATCTGAATCCAGAACGTGAGAGACTTGGACTCTATCTTCTCTTGGCCCAAAAGTGACGTGAGAGGACTTTTTGAACAGCACCTAAACTTCTCGTTTTCCCTTATCTTCATATGTGAATTGTACAAATGTCCCATACACCTGCAATTAGACATGGCACAAAAGTTTGTGAAGTATTTTTGTCCTGGATGACACAAATAAATTATTGCATAGTTTGCATTAGAAATCACCTCACAAATATACATGTATGCAATATTTTTGGTCGTATCCAAGGTATTCATGTCCTCATCACATGTGGACGACCTGGTGCTGGTGGTTGCACGTAGTTATGATTTTGATCAACCTCATCCTCATAATCGCCCGCGTAATCATCCTCCTCCTCGGCACCAGCAGCAGCAGGAGCAGGAGCCAAAGAAGCATCAACAGTAGGTACAGCAGCACCAGAAGTTTGGCCATCCTCAAGAGGAACACGCTTCGCTCGTCCGAACTGATTTGGAAGGGGGCGTTGTTGTTGTCGTTGCAGAGGTGCGACAGGTGCAGCCGGTGGTGGTTGGGGAAGACGCGTGAGCAATTCATTAAACTTGTTATCCAGCTTTGTCTCGAACGACTTCTCCATGCCATCTATCTTCTCCATGGCCTCTTCAAATCTGTTTAGCACATCTCCCACCTGGCCACTCATCATTTGCTGAAATTTATCATGCAACTCCTTGTTCGTCATGTTCTCCCAGTCAATCTCGTCGGCTTGTGATCCTGCCATGGTTAGCAGCAATAGAAACACACAAGAATATGATCCTACAGACTACTAGAAAGTGGTGGTGGTGTCGTGTGGTGTCACAAATCCGTCAAGCAAATCTCAAATTCTTACCAGTTCTTACCCAGCAGCAGGTGGTGATCGGCAACCTTTGTAGTCAAAACTCTCAGAGCTTGGACAGAGCGATTGCCAGGTGGTGTCAAACACACGATGTAGATGTATGTGGAGCTGGGAAGGCTTATGATATGGTAGCAAAAAGGGTCCGCAATAATCAATTCAGAGATGCAATGTTGAATAAACTCTCAACGACGGTACTGTGCTGGTCCTAGGCTAGACCGTGCTAGAGACGCGAGCCTAGAACACTAACAAAAATCACGGCGCTGCACGTAAACAAGGGAGGAGCACACTCTGAATTTTTTTCTTTTCTTTTTTTTTCCTCTTTTTTTTTTTTGCTCCGCAACAATTTTTTTTTCGAAAAAGTCTACAAATGGTCTAAAAACTGCCTGGCCAGAATTTTCCAGACTTAGTTTTTTTTTGTTTTTGAAACTGGAACTATTTTTCTTCTGCGGGTAGCACGAAAATTGGGGAATCCGACTTGTTCACGACTCGTAGTATCGCGTGATCTGGCACTCTAAAATAAAGGAATAAATACTGGACTCGGACTAGGACTGGTGGCAGAGATGAATATGGTGGAACTCGGACTGGTGATGGTATATGACGGTAGTATATGTGGGCTCGGATTGGTGGTGGTATATGGACTCGGATCGGTGGTGGTATATGGACTCGGATCGGTGGTGGTATATGGACTCAGAGAAATAGCAGATAAGCTGTGGTGGTATATGGTAGGGGCGATGATGATGGTGCGGCGGCGGCGTGACAACTTGTGAACAGAACTTGAAACTCTAAAGAACTAGACGCTAAGACCAGCAACTTGACACGACGATGCAACCGCAAATTCAACAAAGCAAAAGCCCTAAAAAGATTATGCAAAGGCTCAGATTGGTTCGGATATGATGAACTAACCCTAAATTTTTTTTTTTGGCTTTTTCCTGGACTGTAGGTATGAAGAACAGACTCGATCTAAACTACGAAAAACTGTAAATCTCACCGAGCAACCTGGGAATCTGATACCACTTGATAGAGGCGAGGGTGTCCCGATCTTTCGATGAGATGATAGCTATTGTTTTTGGTGGAGTAGACTTTGACGATCCGACTACGAACGTGCGAGGACGTCGCGCCTTAGCAATCGCTAAACCAACTCCGAGAGGTTATTGACCACGCCGGAGCACAATCAACCTGACCACGAGGGTCTATCTCCTGCAAGCAAACGAAGAACAAGCAAGAAACTAAGATTTGCAATCTGGATATTGCGAATATAAGATGAAAGCTTTATTAATGAAGGTGGGGTTCTGTGACGTCTTGGTCTGGTCGTTGAACACAAACGAAGTACGCGAAGTTGCAGCTATGGCGAACTTTTAATCTAAACAAAACCCAAAGTCTAAACGGTGCCCTAAGGGCTGTATATATGGAGGAAGAGGAGGGGATTTCGTGGCCCTTGAAGGAGGGGTCCGAAACCAACCCTATCACTTGTTTCCCCACACATACGGACTCTAAAAACAGCCTATACTCAAGTATTTCGAAATTACATGGGCCTGGCCCAATAAAAAGGTGACGCAGCACCTATAATAGCCTCTGGACGAAATTTATGAAGTGACATCTTGTATATTTCGTCCAAGGCTTCCTGCACTCATTATGGTGGCTTCAAAGTCCTGAAATCATCACTTGTAACTCCGTTCTTGTTCCCCTTGTGCATGCCATCATCTCCATGCTTGAACTTGCTCCAAGGTTCCTCTTTCTTGTCCCAGCTAGGCCCTTCATTTGTAAGCAAAACAAATGTATCCAATTTAGGCAGCATCATATTCTCATGAACTTTAGAATCATTACCAAGAAACGAAAGTACCTGATATTTTAATTGGCGTGCGCGAGCTCTAGTAATTGGTCCAGTATGTATAGAAGCAGGGGCTGTGGGTGATGAGGACATCAATACCATTGTTACACCCACAACCCCTGCTTCTATACATACTGGACCTATCACCCACAACCCCTGCTTCTATACATACTGGACCAATTACTAGAGCTCGCGCACGCCAATTAAAATATCAGGTACTTTCGTTTCTTGGTAATGATTCTAAAGTTCATGAGAATATGATGCTGCCTAAATTGGATACATTTGTTTTGCTTACAAATGAAGGGCCTAGCTTGGACAAGAAAGAGGAACCTTGGAGCAAGTTCAAGCATGGAGATGATGGCATGCACAAGGGGAACAAGAACGGAGTTACAAGTGATGATTTCAGGACTTTGAAGCCACCATAATGAGTGCAGGAAGCCTTGGACGAAATATACAAGATGTCACTTCATAAATTTCGTCCAGAGGCTATTATAGGTGCTGCGTCACCTTATTATTGGGCCAGGCCCATGTAATTTCGAAATACTTGAGTATAGGCTGTTTTTAGAGTCCGTATGTGTGGGGAAACAAGAGATAGGGTTGGTTTCGGACCCCTCCTTCAAGGGCCACGAAATCCCCTGCTCTTCCTCCATATATACAGCCCTTAGGGCACCGTTTAGACTTTGGGTTTTGTTTAGATTAAAAGTTCGCCATAGCTGCAACTTCGCGTACTTCGTTTGTGTTCAACGACCAGACCAAGACGTCACAGAACCCCACCTTGATCAATAAAGCTTTCATCTTATATTCGCAATATCCAGATTGCAAATCTTAGTTTCTTGCTTGTTCTTCGTTTGCTTGCAGGAGATAGACCCTCGTGGTCAGGTTGATTGTGCTCCGGCGTGGTCAATAACCTCTCGGAGTTGGTTTAGCGATTGCTAAGGCGCGACGTCCTCGCACGTTCGTAGTCGGATCGTCAAAGTCTACTCCACCAAAAATGATAGCTATCATCTCATCGAAAGATCGGGACACCCTCGCCTCTATCAAGTGGTATCAGATTCCCAGGTTGCTCGGTGAGATTTACAGTTTTTCGTAGTTTAGATCGAGTCTGTTCTTCATACCTACAGTCCAGGAAAAAGCCAAAAAAAAATTTAGGGTTAGTTCGTCATATCCGAACCAATCTGAGCCTTTGCATAATCTTTTTAGGGTTTTTGCTTTGTTGAATTTGCGGTTGCATCGTCGTGTCAAGTTGCTGGTCTTAGCGTCTAGTTCTTTAGAGTTTCGAGTTCTGTTCACAAGTTGTCACGCCGCCGCCGCACCATCATCATCGCCCCTACCATATACCACCACAGCTTATCTGCTATTTCTCTGAGTCCATATACCATCACCAGTCCGAGTTCCACCATATTCATCTCTGCCACCAGTCCTAGTCCGAGTCCAGTATTTATTCCTTTATTTTAGAGTTCCAGATCACGCGATACTACGAGTCGTGAACAAGTCGGATTCCCCAATTTTCGTGCTACCCGCAGAAGAAAAATAGTTCCAGTTTTAAAAAAAAAGAGGAAAAAAGAGGAAAAAAAAGTGCAAAAAAAAAATTAATATTCAGAGTGTGCTCCTCCCTTGTTTACGTGCAGCGCCGTGATTTTTGTTAGTGTTCTAGGCTCGCGTCTCTAGCACGGTCTAGCCTAGGACCATTACAGTACCGTCGTTGAGAGTTTATTCAACATTGCATCTCTGAATTGATTATTGCTGACCCTTTTTGCTACGATATCATAAGCCTTCCCAGCTCCACATACATCTACATCGTGCGTTTGACACCACCTGGCAATCGCTCTGTCCAAGCTCTGAGAGTTTTGACTACAAAGGTTGCCGATCACCACCTGCTGCTGGGTAAGAACTGGTAAGAATTTGAGATTTGCTTGACGGATTTGTGACACCACACCACACCACCACCACTTTCTAGTAGTCTGTAGGATCATATTCTTGTGTGTTTCTATTGCTGCTAACCATGGCAGGATCACAAGCCGACGAGATTGACTGGGAGAACATGACGAACAAGGAGTTGCATGATAAATTTCAGCAAATGATGAGTGGCCAGGTGGGAGATGTGCTAAACAGATTTGAAGAGGCCATGGAGAAGATAGATGGCATGGAGAAGTCGTTAGAGACAAAGCTGGATAACAAGTTTAATGAATTGCTCATGCGTCTTCCCCAACCACCACCGGCTGCACCTGTCGCACCTCTGCAACGACAACAACAACGCCCCCTTCCAAATCAGTTCGGACGAGCGAAGCGTGTTCCTCTTGAGGATGGCCAAACTTCTGGTGCTGCTGTACCTACTGTTGATGCTTCTTTGGCTCCTGCTCCTGCTGCTGCTGGTGCCGAGGAGGAGGATGATTACGCGGGCGATTATGAGGATGAGGTTGATCAAAATCATAACTACGTGCAACCACCAGCACCAGGTCGTCCACATGCAAATAATCGCAATGGTAGGTCTGCACCACCACTTCAGGTACGAGATCATGACCATCTTCCTAAATTAAAATTGAATATTCCACCATTCGAGGGTAGATATGTTCCTGATATATATCTTACTTGGGAGTTAGAAACTGAACAACGTTTTACATGATGAGGACATGACTACCTTGGATATGACCAAAAATATTGCATACATGTATATTTGTGAGGTGATTTCTAATGCAAACTATGCAATAATTTATTTGTGTCATCCACGACAAAAATACTTCACAAACTTTTGTGTCATGTCTAATTGCAGGTGTATGGGACATTTGTACAATTCACATATGAAGATAAGGGAAAAAAAAGAAGTTTAGGTGCTGTTCAAAAAGTCCTCTCACGTCACTTTTGGGCCAAGAGAAGATAGAGTCCAAGTCTCTCACGTTCTGGATTCAGATTCGGACTGCACAGATATACCTGACTCAAAACTCCAAGAACTATTTCATACGGACTCCGAATTGGGTGATTCTTTTTTTGTTGGAAAGTAGATTTCGTGCTCTTTCTAACCCAATTGGTTTCACCTTCAAATTCATCCGGAGAGTTGAGTTGTCATCCAAACAGTCTGACGCTGAAGCAGAATCCGAGTCAAACTACAAGTCCAAAGGTGTTGCATCACCTCCACTTGGGCCCATTGGCCTTGTACGACCTAGGGTTAGTTTTAGGCTGCCTTGGGACGTCCTCCCACCTCCTTGGCCGCCACCCCTTCCTCCTATATAAGTAGATCCATCTAGTAGCTTTTTGCTTGGGATTTGTTTAGTTAAAAGTTAGCCATTGCAACTTCGTGTACTTCGTTTGTGTCCAACGACCAGACCAAGACCGCTTTCGGATCCCCACCTTTATCAATACTTCATCTATATTCGCAATATTCAGATTGCATTATCATATTCTTGCTTGTTCTTCGATTGCGTGCAGGAATAGACCTTCGTGGTCAGGCTGATCGTGCTTTCAGCATCGTCAGTAACCTCGGGAGATTGGTTTAGCGATTGCTAAGGCGCAACGTCGTGCACGTTTGTAGTCGGATCGTCAAAGTCGACTCCACCAAATCGATAGCTATCATCTCATCGAAAGATCGGGACACCCCCGCCTCTATCAAGTGAGTGATTCTTTTTGCATTTGAAAGCTTGAGTCTGTGCTTTTCTTGAGAAAAATTATCATAAAATTGGCACAAACTTTTATAGAGTAAAGTTGGAGAGAGAATTGTTGGTATATGCTACTTGGTAGTTGTTTCTCATCATTATCTTTACTGCCATTGTGATCTTCACTTATATCTTGCTGTCCAGAGCTACTTCATATCCTTTATTGATGCTAGTTGTGCTACGCCGTGACCTCATTGGTGTTCTAGGCTTGCGTCTCTAGTCCGGTCTAGACAAGGACCAGCACAGTACCGTCGTTGAGTGTTTATTCAACATTGCATCTCTGAATTGATTATTGCTAATCTTTTGCTACCATATATAGCCAACCCAGCTCCACACATTTCTACACCGTGTATACGTACATTCGCCTGGCAATCGCTTTACTCAATCTTCGGAGTTATTTGACACCGCTGGTTGCCCGTCACCACCTGCTGCATGGTAAGAATGATAGAGGCGAGGTGTCCCGATCTTTCGATGAGATGATAACTATCGATTGGGTGGAGACGACTTTGACGATCCGACTACAAACATGCACGACGTTGTGATGAGGACATCAATACCATTGTTACACCCACAGCCCCTGCTTCTATACATACTGGACCAATTACTAGAGCTCGCGCACGCCAATTAAAATATCAGGTACTTTCGTTTCTTGGTAATGATTCTAAAGTTCATGAGAATATGATGCTGCCTAAATTGGATACATTTGTTTTGCTTACAAATGAAGGCCCTAGCTTGGACAAGAAAGAGGAACCTTGGAGCAAGTTCAAGCATGGAGATGATGGCATGCACAAGGGGAACAAGAACGGAGTTACAAGTGATGATTTCAGGACTTTGAAGCCACCATAATGAGTGCAGGAAGCCTTGGACGAAATATACAAGATGTCACTTCATAAATTTCGTCCAGAGGCTATTATAGGTGCTGCGTCACCTTATTATTGGGCCAGGCCCATGTAATTTCGAAATACTTGAGTATAGGCTGTTTTTAGAGTCCGTATGTGTGGGGAAACAAGAGATAGGGTTGGTTTCTGACCCCTCCTTCAAGGGCCACGAAATCCCCTCCTCTTCCTCCATATATACAGCCCTTAGGGCACCGTTTAGACTTTGGGTTTTGTTTAGATTAAAAGTTCGCCATAGCTGCAACTTCGCGTACTTCGTTTGTGTTCAACGACCAGACCAAGACGTCACAGAACCCCACCTTGATCAATAAAGCTTTCATCTTATATTCGCAATATCCAGATTGCAAATCTTAGTTTCTTGCTTGTTCTTCGTTTGCTTGCAGGAGATAGACCCTCGTGGTCAGGTTGATTGTGCTCCGGCGTGGTCAATAACCTCTCGGAGTTGGTTTAGCGATTGCTAAGGCGCGACGTCCTCGCACGTTCGTAGTCGGATCGTCAAAGTCTACTCCACCAAAAACGATAGCTATCATCTTATCGAAAGATCGGGACACCCTCGCCTCTATCACGTTTGTTTGGTAACCTTGGGAAGTGCACCTTTTGCACCGACCGAGTATCTTTTCTTGGCTATGTTGTTACTCCACAGGGAATTGAAGTTGATAAAGCCAAGATTGAAGCTATTGAGAGTTGGCCGCAGCCCAAAACGGTCACACAAGTGAGGAGTTTCCTTGGCCTCGCTGGTTTCTATAGGCGTTTTGTGAGAGATTTCAGCACCATTGCTGCACCTCTCAATGAGCTTACAAAGAAGGATGTGCCTTTTGTTTGGGGTACCTCACAGGAAGAAGCCTTCACGGTATTGAAAGATAAGTTGACACATGCTCCTTTACTCCAACTTCCTGATTTTAATAAGACTTTTGAGCTTGAATGTGATGCTAGTGGAATTGGATTAGGAGGTGTTTTATTACAAGATGGCAAACCTGTTGCATACTTTTCTGAAAAATTGAGTGGGCCTAGTCTGAACTATTCTACTTATGATAAAGAATTATATGCTCTTGTTCGGACCTTAGAAACATGGCAACATTATTTATGGCCCAAAGAATTTGTTATACATTCTGATCATGAATCTTTGAAACACATTAAAAGTCAAGCAAAACTGAACCGTAGACATGCTAAATGGGTTGAATTTATTGAAACTTTCCCTTATGTCATTAAACACAAGAAGGGTAAAGAAAATGTTATTGCTGATGCATTGTCTCGTCGTTATACTATGCTTTCACAACTTGACTTTAAAATATTTGGTTTGGAGACCATCAAAGATCAATATGTGCATGATGCTGAATTTAAAGATGTATTGCAGAATTGTAAGGAAGGGAGAACATGGAACAAGTTCGTCGTTAACGATGGATTTGTGTTTCGTGCTAACAAGCTATGCATTCCAGCTAGCTCCGTTCGTCTTTTGTTGTTGCAGGAGGCGCATGGAGGAGGATTAATGGGACACTTTGGCGTGAAGAAGACGGAGGATATACTTGCTACACATTTCTTTTGGCCAAAGATGAGACGGGATGTTGAGCGTTTTGTTGCTCGCTGCACTACATGTCAAAAAGCTAAGTCACGACTCAATCCTCATGGTTTATATATGCCTTTGCCTGTATCTATGGACTTTGTTTTAGGTTTACCTCGAACAAAGAAGGGGAGGGATAGCATATTTGTTGTCGTGGATAGGTTCTCGAAAATGGCACACTTTATACCATGTCATAAAAGCGATGATGCTGTTAATGTTGCTGATTTGTTCTTTCGTGAAATTATACGCTTGCATGGTGTGCCAAATACTATTGTTTCAGATCGTGATACTAAATTTCTTAGCCACTTTTGGAGATGTTTATGGGCTAAGTTGGGGACTAAACTGCTTTTTAGTACTACATGTCACCCCCAAACTGATGGACAAACTGAAGTAGTCAATAGAACATTGTCTACTATGCTTAGGGCTGTTTTGAAGAATAACAAGAAAATGTGGGAAGAATGCTTGCCTCATATTGAATTTGCTTATAATCGTTCATTGCATTCTACTACTAAGATGTGTCCTTTTGAAATTGTGTATGGTTTCCTTCCTCGTGCACCAATTGATTTGTTACCTCTTCCATCTTCGGAGAAGGTTAATTTTGATGCTAAACAACGTGCTGAATTGATCTTAAAAATGCATGAGTTAACTAAGGAGAACATTGAGCATATGAATGCTAAATATAAACTTGCTGGAGATAAGGGTAGAAAACATGTTGTGTTTGCACCTGGAGATCTTGTTTGGTTACATTTGCGTAAGGATAGATTTCCTGATTTGCGCAAATCAAAGCTAATGCCACGTGCTGATGGTCCTTTTAAGGTGTTAGAGAAAATAAATGATAACGCATATAAACTTGAGCTGCCTGCAGATTTTGGGGTTAGTCCCACTTTTAACATTGCAGATTTGAAGCCTTATTTGGGTGAGGAAGATGAGCTTCCGTCGAGGACGACTTCATTTCAAGAAGGGGAGGATGATGAGGACATCAATACCATTGTTACACCCACAGCCCCTGCTGCTATACATACTGGACCAATTACTAGAGCTCGCGCACGCCAATTAAATTATCAGGGCCTAGCTTGGACAAGAAAGAGGAACCTTGGAGCAAGTTCAAGCATGGAGATGATGGCATGCGCAAGGGGAACAAGAACGGAGTTACAAGTGATGATTTCAGGACTTTGAAGCCACCATAATGAGTGTAGGAAGCCTTGGACGAAATATACAAGATGCCACTTCATAAATTTCGTCCAGAGGCTATTATAGGTGCTGCGTCACCTTATTATTGGGCCAGGCCCATGTAATTTCGAAATACTTGAGTATAGGCTATTTTTAGAGTCCGTATGTGTGGGGAAACAAGAGATAGGGTTGGTTTCGGACCCCTCCTTCAAGGGCCACGAAATCCCCCCCTCTTCCTCCATATATACAGCCCTTAGGGCACCGTTTAGACTTTGGGTTTTGTTTAGATTAAAAGTTCGCCATAGCTGCAACTTCGCGTACTTCGTTTGTGTTCAACGACCAGACCAAGACGTCACAGAACCCCACCTTGATCAATAAAGCTTTCATGTTATATTCGCAATATCCAGATTGCAAATCTTAGTTTCTTGCTTGTTCTTCGTTTGCTTGCAGGAGATAGACCCTCGTGGTCAGGTTGATTGTGCTCCGGCGTGGTCAATAAGCTCTCGGAGTTGGTTTAGCGATTGCTAAGGCGCGACGTCCTCGCACGTTCGTAGTCGGATTGTCAAAGTCTACTCCACCAAAAACGATAGATATCATCTCATCGAAAGATCAGGACACCCTCACCTCTATCAAGTGGTATCAGATTCCCAGGTTGCTCGGTGAGATTTACAGTTTTTCGTAGTTTAGATCGAGTCTGTTCTTCATACCTACAGTCCAGGAAAAAGCCAAAAAAAAATTTAGGGTTAGTTCATCATATCCGAACCAATCTGAGCCTTTGCATAATCTTTTTAGGGTTTTTGCTTTGTTGAATTTGCGGTTGCATCGTCGTGTCAAGTTGCTGGTCTTAGCGTCTAGTTCTTTAGAGTTTCAAGTTCTCTACACAAGTTGTCACGCCGCCGCCGCACCATCATCATCGCCCCTACCATATACCACCACAGCTTATCTGCTATTTCTCTGAGTCCATATACCACCACCGATCCGAGTCCATATACCACCACCGATCCGAGTCCATATACCACCACCAATTCGAGCCCACATAAGAACTGGTAAGAATTTGAGATTTGCTTGACGGATTTGTGACACCACACCACACCACCACCACTTTCTAGTAGTCTGTAGGATCATATTCTTGTGTGTTTCTATTGCTGCTAACCATGGCAGGATCACAAGCCGACGAGATTGACTGGGAGAACATGACGAACAAGGAGTTGCATGATAAATTTCAGCAAATGATGAGTGGCCAGGTGGGAGATGTGCTAAACAGATTTGAAGAGGCCATGGAGAAGATAGATGGCATGGAGAAGTCGTTCGAGACAAAGCTGGATAACAAGTTTAATGAATTGCTCACGCGTCTTCCCCAACCACCACCGGCTGCACCTGTCGCACCTCTGCAACGACAACAACAACGCCCCCTTCCAAATCAGTTCGGACGAGCGAAGCGTGTTCCTCTTGAGGATGGCCAAACTTCTGGTGCTGCTGTACCTACTGTTGATGCTTCTTTGGCTCCGGCTCCTGCTGCTGCTGGTGCCGAGGAGGAGGATGATTACGCGGGCGATTATGAGGATGAGGTTGATCAAAATCATAACTACGTGCAACCACCAGCACCAGGTCGTCCACATGCAAATAATCGCAATGGTAGGCCTGCACCACGACTTCAGGTACGAGATCATGACCATCTTCCTAAATTAAAATTGAATATTCCACCATTCGAGGGTAGATATGTTCCTGATATATATCTTACTTGGGAGTTAGAAACTGAACAACGTTTTACATGTTTACAATATCCCGAGGAACGACGTGTTGCTGCTGCTGTTTGTGCTTTCACTAGTTTTGCATGTGTATGGTGGTCTGAACATTGTAGATTATATCCTATTCCAGCTACGTGGGCTGCTTTGAAAACTGCTATGCGTACTCGTTGGGTTCCACCATATTATCAACGTGAATTACTTCAAAAATTGCAGCGCTTAAGACAAGGAAAAAATTCTGTAGAAGAATATTATCAGGAATTACAAACTGGCATGATTAGATGTGGTATTGTTGAGGAGAATGAAGCTATGCTTGCACGTTTCATGGGTGGATTAAATAGAGAGATTCAGACCATTCTAGAGTATAAGGAGTATAATAATATCACTCGTTTATTCCATCTTGCTTGTAAAGCTGAACGTGAAGTGCAGGATCGACAGGCATTGGCGCGAACTAATTTTTCTGCAGGTCGATCTTCATCATGGACACACATACGGACTCTAAAAACAGCCTATACTCAAGTATTTCGAAATTACATGGGCCTGGCCCAATAATAAGGTGACGCAGCACCTATAATAGCCTCTGGACGAAATTTATGAAGTGACATCTTGTATATTTCGTCCAAGGCTTCCTGCACTCATTATGGTGGCTTCAAAGTCCTGAAATCATCACTTGTAACTCCGTTCTTGTTCCCCTTGTGCATGCCATCATCTCCATGCTTGAACTTGCTCCAAGGTTCCTCTTTCTTGTCCAAGCTAGGCCCTTCATTTGTAAGCAAAACAAATGTATCCAATTTAGGCAGCATCATATTCTCATGAACTTTAGAATCATTACCAAGAAACGAAAGTACCTGATATTTTAATTGGCGTGCGCGAGCTCTAGTAATTGGTCCAGTATGTATAGAAGCAGGGGCTGTGGGTGTAACAATGGTATTGATGTCCTCATCATAAAGTGTGCCATTTTCGAGAACCTATCCACGACAACAAATATGCTATCCCTCCCCTTCTTTGTTCGAGGTAAACCTAAAACAAAGTCCATAGATATATCCTCCCAAGGAACACTAGGTACAGGCAAAGGCATATATAAACCATGAGGATTGAGTCGTGACTTAGCTTTTTGACATGTAGTGCAGCGAGCAACAAAACGCTCAACATCCCGTCTCATCTTTGGCCAAAAGAAATGTGTAGCAAGTATATCCTCCGTCTTCTTCACGCCAAAGTGTCCCATTAATCCTCCTCCATGCGCCTCCTGCAACAACAAAAGACGAACGGAGCTAGCTGGAATGCATAGCTTGTTAGCACGAAACACAAATCCATCGTTAACGACGAACTTGTTCCATGTTCTCCCTTCCTTACAATTCTGCAATACATCTTTAAATTCAGCATCATGCACATATTGATCTTTGATGGTCTCCAAACCAAATATTTTAAAGTCAAGTTGTGAAAGCATAGTATAACGACGAGACAATGCATCAGCAATAACATTTTCTTTACCCTTCTTGTGTTTAATGACATAAGGGAAAGTTTCAATAAATTCAACCCATTTAGCATGTCTACGGTTCAGTTTTGCTTGACTTTTAATGTGTTTCAAAGATTCATGATCAGAATGTATAACAAATTCTTTGGGCCATAAATAATGTTGCCATGTTTCTAAGGTCCGAACAAGAGCATATAATTCTTTATCATAAGTAGAATAGTTCAGACTAGGCCCACTCAATTTTTCAGAAAAGTATGCAACAGGTTTGCCATCTTGTAATAAAACACCTCCTAATCCAATTCCACTAGCATCACATTCAAGCTCAAAAGTCTTATTAAAATCAGGAAGTTGGAGTAAAGGAGCATGTGTCAACTTATCTTTCAATACCGTGAAGGCTTCTTCCTGTGAGGTACCCCAAACAAAAGGCACATCCTTCTTTGTAAGCTCATTGAGAGGTGCAGCAATGGTGCTGAAATCTCTCACAAAACGCCTATAGAAACCAGCGAGTCCAAGAAAACTCCTCTCTTGAGTGACTGTTTTGGGCTGTGGCCAACTCTCAATAGCTTCAATCTTGGCTTTATCAACTTCAATTCCCTGTGGAGTAACAACATAGCCAAGAAAAGATACTCGGTCGGTGCAAAAGGTGCACTTCCCAAGGTTACCAAACAAACGTGCATCACGTAAAGCAATAAAAACAGCACGTAAATGTTCCAAATGTTCCTCCAAAGATCTGCTATAAATCAGTATATCATCAAAATAGACTACCACAAATCGTCCAATGAAAGCACGTAAAACTTCGTTCATTAATCTCATGAAAGTACTAGGTGCATTAGTTAACCCAAAAGGCATGACTAACCACTCATATAATCCAAACTTTGTTTTAAATGCTGTTTTCCATTCATCCCCCAATTTCATACGAATTTGATGGTATCCACTACGTAAATCAACTTTGGAGAATATTGTAGAGCCACTCAATTCATCAAGCATATCATCTAGTCTAGGAATAGGATGACGATAACGAATAGTAATATTATTAATTCCTCTACAATCAACACACATACGCGATGTACCATCCTTTTTCGGCACTAGAATAATAGGAACAGCACAAGGACTAAGGGATTCGCGTATATAACCTTTGTCGAGCAACTCCTGTACTTGACGCATAATCTCCGTCGTCTCCTCTGGATTGGTACGGTATGGCGCACGGTTTGGCAACGAAGCACCGGGAATTAAGTCAATCTGATGCTCAATCCCGCGAATAGGTGGTAATCCCGGTGGCACGTCTTGTGGAAAGACGTCAGCGAACTCCTGCAAAATGTTAGTGACCGCAGGAGGCAAAGAGGAAGGCACGTCCTCGAATGAAAATAACGCCTCTTTGCACACAAAAGCATAGCAAACAGAATTGCTGAAATCTAGATCATCAATATTAGATTTGGTGGCAAGTAAGCATGCACTTTTCAATTTAATTTCAGAAGCAACACTAGATGGTTTATTATTAGGCTTCATTTGTTGCTCAAATTCTTTTGCCACAATCTGATTTTCACTCTTATTTTTCTCCTGTTTTGCTTTACTAGCTCTATTAATATCATCTTTCAATATAGAATCAGGAGTCATAGGAAGCAAAGTAATATGTTTATCCTTATGAACAAGAGTATACTGATTTTTTCTACCATGGTGTATAGAATTTTTATCAAATTGCCATGGTCTACCAAGTAATAATGAATATGCTTGCATGGGTACCACATCACAATCAACATAATCAGCATATGTAGAGATACTAAAATGCACACGAACAGTACGTGTTACCTTAACCTTGCCGCTGTTGTTGAACCATTGGATATAGTAAGGATGTGGATGTGGTCTTGTGGTGAGAGATAGCTTCTCCACCATCTCCATGCTAGCCAAGTTGTTGCAGCTCCCTCCATCTATGATGACGCGAACAGAACGTTCCTTCACAACTCCCTTTGTATGGAACAAATTATGCCTCTGATTTTGCTCAGCTTGTGTGACCTGCACACTCAAAACACGTTGAGCAACTAAACATTCATACCTGTCAGCGTCTTCAGGAGCCATGTATTGCGTCTCATGATCAGAATCATCTCCACCGTGTTCTTCACTTGTAATAAGAGCCAAAGTCTCCTCATCATAATCACTAGCGGACTCATACCCACCATCCTCAGTAGCAATCATAACACGCGGAGATTGGCATTCTCTCGCATAATGACCTCTTCCCTTACAACGACGACAAATAATATCATGTGTGTGCCCTGTTGATGCCATAGATGAAGAAGAGCTCTGGGCAGGCCCAGAAGGTGTACTCTTGATAGAGGCGAGGGTGTCCCGATCTTTCGATGAGATGATAGCTATCGTTTTTGGTGGAGTAGACTTTGACGATCCGACTACGAACGTGCGAGGACGTCACGCCTTAGCAATCGCTAAACCAACTCCGAGAGGTTATTGACCACGCCGGAGCACAATCAACCTGACCACGAGGGTCTATCTCCTGCAAGCAAACGAAGAACAAGCAAGAAACTAAGATTTGCAATCTGGATATTGCGAATATAAGATGAAAGCTTTATTGATCAAGGTGGGGTTCTGTGACGTCTTGGTCTGGTCGTTGAACACAAACGAAGTACGCGAAGTTGCAGCTATGGCGAACTTTTAATCTAAACAAAACCCAAGCAAAAAGCTACTAGATGGATCTACTTATATAGGAGCAAGGGGTGGCGGCCAAGGAGGTGGGAGGACGTCCCAAGGCAGCCTAAAACTAACCCTAGGTCGTACAAGGCCAATGGGCCCAAGTGGAGGTGATGCAACACCTTTGGACTTGTAGTTTGACTCGGATTGTGCTACAGCGTCAGATTGTTTCGACGACAACTCAACGCTCCGGATGAATTTGAAGGTGAAACCAATTGGGTTAGAAAGAGCACGAAATCTACTTTCCAACAAAAAAAGAATCACCCAATTCGGAGTCCGTATGAAATAGTTCTTGGCGTTTTGAGTCAGGTATGTCTGTGCAGTCCGAATCTGAATCCAGAACGTGAGAGACTTGGACTCTATCTTCTCTTGGCCCAAAAGTGACGTGAGATGACTTTTTGAACAGCACATAAACTTCTCTTTTTCCCTTATGTTCATATGTGGATTGTACAAATCTCCCATACACCTGCAATTAGACATGGCACAAAAGTTTGTGAAGTATTTTTGTCTTGGATGACATAAATAAATCATTGCATAGTTTGCATTAGAAATCACCTCACAAATATACATGTATGCAATATTTTTGGGTGTATGCAAGGTAGTCATGTCCTCATCAGATAGCGAAAAGAATAATGATGCAGCGGCGGCGTGACTAATGTGAACAGAACTCGAAACTCTAAAGGAACTAGACACTAAGACCAGCAACTCGACACGACGATGCAACCGATAATTCAATAATGCAAACAATGAAAAGGAAATTGCAAAGGCTCAGACTGGCTTGGACAAAGGATGAATAGATCTAACTTATTTTTTTGTGGCTTTTTCCTGGACAATAGGTAAGAAAATAAATCTAACCTAGAGAAAACTGGAAATTCTCACCGAGCTAGTAAAGCAAAACAAGAGAAAAATAAGAGTGAAAATCAGATTGTGGCAAAAGAATTTGAGCAACAAATGAAGCCTAATAATAAACCATCTAGTGTTGCTTCTGAAATTAAATTGAAAAGTGCATGCTTACTTGCCACCAAATCTGATATTGATGATCTAGATTTCAGCAATTCTGTTTGCTATGCTTTTGTTTGCAAAGAGGCGTTATTTTCATTCGAGGACGTGCCTTCCTCTTTGCCTCCTGCGGTCACTAACATTTTGCAGGAGTTCGCTGACGTCTTTCCACAAGACGTGCCACCGGGATTACCACCTATTCGCGGGATTGAGCATCAGATTGACTTAATTCCCGGTGCTTCGTTGCCAAACCGTGCGCCATACCGTACCAATCCAGAGGAGACAAAGGAGATTATGCGTCAAGTACAGGAGCTGCTCGACAAAGGTTATATACGCGAATCTCTTAGTCCTTGTGCTGTTCCTATTATACTAGTGCCAAAAAAGGATGGTACGTCGCGTATGTGTGTTGATTGTAGAGGCATTAATAATATTACTATTCGTTATCGTCATCCTATTCCTAGGCTAGATGATATGCTTGATGAATTGAGTGGCTCTACAATATTCTCCAAAGTTGATTTGCGTAGTGGATACCATCAAATTCGTATGAAATTGGGAGATGAATGGAAAACAGCATTTAAAACTAAGTTCGGTTTATATGAGTGGTTAGTCATGCCTTTTGGGTTAACTAATGCACCTAGTACTTTCATGAGATTAATGAACGAAGTTTTACGTGCTTTCATTGGACGATTTGTGGTTGTCTATTTTGATGATATACTGATTTATAGCAGATCTTTGGAGGAACATTTGGAACATTTACGTGCTGTTTTTATTGCTTTACGTGATGCACGTTTGTTTGGTAACCTTGGGAAGTGCACCTTTTGCACCGACCGAGTATCTTTTCTTGTCTATGTTGTTACTCCACAAGGAATTGAAGTTGATAAAGCCAAGATTGAAGCTATTGAGAGTTGGCCACAGCCCAAAACGGTCACTCAAGTGAGGAGTTTTCTTGGACTCGCTGGTTTCTATAGGCGTTTTGTGAGGGATTTCAGCACCATTGCTGCACCTCTCAATGAGCTTACAAAGAAGGATGTGCCTTTTGTTTGGGGTACCTCACAGGAAGAAGCCTTCACGGTATTGAAAGATAAGTTGACACATGCTCCTTTACTCCAACTTCCTGATTTTAATAAGACTTTTGAGCTTGAATGTGATGCTAGTGGAATTGGATTAGGAGGTGTTTTATTACAAGATGGCAAACCTGTTGCATACTTTTCTGAAAAATTGAGTGGGCCTAGTCTGAACTATTCTACTTATGATAAAGAATTATATGCTCTTGTTCGGACCTTAGAAACATGGCAACATTATTTATGGCCCAAAGAATTTGTTATACATTCTGATCATGAATCTTTGAAACACATTAAAAGTCAAGCAAAACTGAACCGTAGACATGCTAAATGGGTTGAATTTATTGAAACTTTCCCTTATGTCATTAAACACAAGAAGGGTAAAGAAAATGTTATTGCTGATGCATTGTCTCGTCGTTATACTATGCTTTCACAACTTGACTTTAAAATATTTGGTTTGGAGACCATCAAAGATCAATATGTGCATGATGCTGAATTTAAAGATGTATTGCAGAATTGTAAGGAAGGGAGAACATGGAACAAGTTCGTCGTTAACGATGGATTTGTGTTTCGTGCTAACAAGCTATGCATTCCAGCTAGCTCCGTTCGTCTTTTGTTGTTGCAGGAGGCGCATGGAGGAGGATTAATGGGACACTTTGGCGTGAAGAAGACGGAGGATATACTTGCTACACATTTCTTTTGGCCAAAGATGAGACGGGATGTTGAGCGTTTTGTTGCTCGCTGCACTACATGTCAAAAAGCTAAGTCACGACTCAATCCTCATGGTTTATATATGCCTTTGCTGTACCTAGTGTTCCTTGGGAGGATATATCTATGGACTTTGTTTTAGGTTTACCTCGAACAAAGAAGGGGAGGGATAGCATATTTGTTGTCGTGGATAGGTTCTCGAAAATGGCACACTTTATACCATGTCGTAAAAGCGATGATGCTGTTAATGTTGCTGATTTGTTCTTTCGTGAAATTATACGCTTGCATGGTGTGCCAAATACTATTGTTTCAGATCGTGATACCAAATTTCTTAGCCACTTTTGGAGATGTTTATGGGCTAAGTTGGGGACTAAACTGCTTTTTAGTACTACATGTCACCCCCAAACTGATGGACAAACTGAAGTAGTCAATAGAACATTGTCTACTATGCTTAGGGCTGTTTTGAAGAATAACAAGAAAATGTGGGAAGAATGCTTGCCTCATATTGAATTTGCTTATAATCGTTCATTGCATTCTACTACTAAGATGTGTCCTTTTGAAATTGTGTATGGTTTCCTTCCTCGTGCACCAATTGATTTGTTGCCTCTTCCATCTTCGGAGAAGGTTAATTTTGATGCTAAAAAACGTGCTGAATTGATCTTAAAAATGCATGAGTTAACTAAGGAGAACATTGAGCGTATGAATGCTAAATATAAACTTGCTGGAGATAAGGGTAGAAAACATGTTGTGTTTGCACCTGGAGATCTTGTTTGGTTACATTTGCGTAAGGATAGATTTCCTGAATTGCGCAAATCAAAGCTGATGAGGACATCAATACCATTGTTACACCCACAGCCCCTGCTTCTATACATACTGGACCAATTACTATTGCTCGCGCACGCCAATTAAAATATCAGGTACTTTCGTTTCTTGGTAATGATTCTAAAGTTCATGAGAATATGATGCTGCCTAAATTGGATACATTTGTTTTGCTTACAAATGAAGGGCCTAGCTTGGACAAGAAAGAGGAACCTTGGAGCAAGTTCAACCATGGAGATGATGGCATGCACAAGGGGAACAAGAACGGAGTTACAAGTGATGATTTCAGGACTTTGAAGCCACCATAATGAGTGCAGGAAGCCTTGGACGAAATATACAAGATGCCACTTCATAAATTTCGTCCAGAGGCTATTATAGGTGCTGCGTCACCTTATTATTGGGCCAGGCCCATGTAATTTCGAAATACTTGAGTGTAGGCTGTTTTTAGAGTCCGTATGTGTGGGGAAACAAGAGATAGGGTTGGTTTCGGACCCCTCCTTCAAGGGCCACAAAATCCCCTCCTCTTCCTCCATATATACAGCCCTTAGGGCACCGTTTAGACTTTGGGTTTTGTTTAGATTAAAAGTTCGCCATAGCTGCAACTTCGCGTACTTCGTTTGTGTTCAACGACCAGACCAAGACGTCACAGAACCCCACCTTGATCAATAAAGCTTTCATCTTATATTCGCAATATCCAGATTGCAAATCTTAGTTTCTTGCTTGTTCTTCGTTTGCTTGCAGGAGATAGACCCTCGTGGTCAGGTTGATTGTGCTCCGGCGTGGTCAATAACCTCTCGGAGTTGGTTTAGCGATTGCTAAGGCGCGACGTCCTCGCACGTTCGTAGTCGGATCGTCAAAGTCTACTCCACCAAAAACAATAGCTATCATCTCATCGAAAGATCGGGACACCCTCGCCTCTATCAAGTGGTATCAGATTCCCAGGTTGCTCGGTGAGATTTACAGTTTTTCGTAGTTTAGATCGAGTCTGTTCTTCATACCTACAGTCCAGGAAAAAGCCAAAAAAAAAAATTTAGGGTTAGTTCATCATATCCGAACCAATCTGAGCCTTTGCATAATCTTTTTAGGGCTTTTGCTTTGTTGAATTTGCGGTTGCATCGTCGTGTCAAGTTGCTGGTCTTAGCGTCTAGTTCTTTAGAGTTTCAAGTTCTGTTCACAAGTTGTCACGCCGCCGCCGCACCATCATCATCGCCCCTACCATATACCACCACAGCTTATCTGCTATTTCTCTGAGTCCATATACCACCACCGATCCGAGTCCATATACCACCACCGATCCGAGTCCATATACCACCACCAATCCGAGCCCACATATACTACCGTCATATACCATCACCAGTCCGAGTTCCACCATATTCATCTCTGCCACCAGTCCTAGTCCGAGTCCAGTATTTATTCCTTTATTTTAGAGTGCCAGATCACGCGATACTACGAGTCGTGAACAAGTCGGATTCCCCAATTTTCGTGCTACCCGCAGAAGAAAAATAGTTCCAGTTTCAAAAACAAAAAAAAACTAAGTCTGGAAAATTCTGGCCAGGCAGTTTTTAGACCATTTGTAGACTTTTTCGAAAAAAAAATTGTTGCGGAGCAAAAAAAAAAAAGAGGAAAAAAAAAGAAAAGAAAAAAATTCAGAGTGTGCTCCTCCCTTGTTTACGTGCAGCGCCGTGATTTTTGTTAGTGTTCTAGGCTCGCGTCTCTAGCACGGTCTAGCCTAGGACCAGCACAGTACCGTCGTTGAGAGTTTATTCAACATTGCATCTCTGAATTGATTATTGCGGACCCTTTTTGCTACCATATCATAAGCCTTCCCAGCTCCACATACATCTACATCGTGTGTTTGACACCACCTGGCAATCGCTCTGTCCAAGCTCTGAGAGTTTTGACTACAAAGGTTGCCGATCACCACCTGCTGCTGGGTAAGAACTGGTAAGAATTTGAGATTTGCTTGACGGATTTGTGACACCACACGACACCACCACCACTTTCTAGTAGTCTGTAGGATCATATTCTTGTGTGTTTCTATTGCTGCTAACCATGGCAGGATCACAAGCCGACGAGATTGACTGGGAGAACATGACGAACAAGGAGTTGCATGATAAATTTCAGCAAATGATGAGTGGCCAGGTGGGAGATGTGCTAAACAGATTTGAAGAGGCCATGGAGAAGATAGATGGCATGGAGAAGTCGTTCGAGACAAAGCTGGATAACAAGTTTAATGAATTGCTCACGCGTCTTCCCCAACCACCACCGGCTGCACCTGTCGCACCTCTGCAACGACAACAACAACGCCCCCTTCCAAATCAGTTCGGACGAGCGAAGCATGTTCCTCTTGAGGATGGCCAAACTTCTGGGGCTGCTGTACCTACTGTTGATGCTTCTTTGGCTCTTGCTCCTGCTGCTGCTGGTGCCGAGGAGGAGGATGATTACGCGGGCGATTATGAGGATGAGGTTGATCAAAATCATAACTACGTGCAACCACCAGCACCAGGTCGTCCACATGCAAATAATCGCAATGGTAGGTCTGCACCACCACTTCAGGTACGAGATCATGACCATCTTCCTAAATTAAAATTGAATATTCCACCATTCGAGGGTAGATATGTTCCTGATATATATCTTACTTGGGAGTTAGAAACTGAACAACGTTTTACATGTTTACAATATCCCGAGGAACGACGTGTTGCTGCTGCTGTTTGTGCTTTCACTAGTTTTGCATGTGTATGGTGGTCTGAACATTGTAGATTATATCCTATTCCAGCTACGTGGGCTGCTTTGAAAACTGCTATGCGTACTCGTTGGGTTCCACCATATTATCAACGTGAATTACTTCAAAAATTGCAGCGCTTAAGACAAGGAAAAAATTGTGTAGAAGAATATTATCAGGAATTACAAACTGGCATGATTAGATGTGGTATTGTTGAGGAGAATGAAGCTATGCTTGCACGTTTCATGGGTGGATTAAATAGAGAGATTCAGACCATTCTAGAGTATAAGGAGTATAATAATATCACTCGTTTATTCCATCTTGCTTGTAAAGCTGAACGTGAAGTGCAGGATCGACAGGCATTGGCGCGAACTAATTTTTCTGCAGGTCGATCTTCATCATGGACACCGCGTGCCTCCTCTACTCCCACACGTCCTACTGCGGCACCACTGACTTCAGCCGCCAATTCCAACCGAGATACAAGAAAACAGGCACCACCACCACCATCTGCCAAGAGTACACCTTCTGGGCCTGCCCAGAGCTCTTCTTCATCTATGGCATTAACAGGGCACACACATGATATTATTTGTCGTCGTTGTAAGGGAAGAGGTCATTATGCGAGAGAATGCCAATCTCCGCGTGTTATGATTGCTACTGAGGATGGTGGGTATGAGTCCGCTAGTGACTATGATGAGGAGACTTTGGCTCTTATTACAAGTGAAGAACACGGTGGAGATGATTCTGATCATGAGACGCAATACATGGCTCCTGAAGACGCTGACGGGTATGAATGTTTAGTTGCTCAACGTGTTTTGAGTGTGCAGGTCACACAAGCTGAGCAAAATCAGAGGCATAATTTGTTCCATACAAAGGGAGTTGTGAAGGAACGTTCTGTTCGCGTCATCATAGATGGAGGGAGCTGCAACAACTTGGCTAGCATGGAGATGGTGGAGAAGCTATCTCTCACCACAAGACCACATCCACATCCTTACTATATCCAATGGTTCAACAACAGCGGCAAGGTTAAGGTAACACGTACTGTTCGTGTGCATTTTAGTATCTCTACATATGCTGATTATGTTGATTGTGATGTGGTACCCATGCAAGCATGTTCATTATTACTTGGTAGACCATGGCAATTTGATAAAAATTCTGTACACCATGGTAGAAACAATCAGTATACTCTTGTTCATAAGGATAAACATATTACTTTGCTTCCTATGACTCCTGATTCTATTTTGAAAGATGATATTAATAGAGCTAGTAAAGCAAAACAGGAGAAAAATAAGAGTGAAAATCAGATTGTGGCAAAAGAATTTGAGCAACAAATGAAGCCTAATAATAAACCATCTAGTGTTGCTTCTGAAATTAAATTGAAAAGTGCATGCTTACTTGCCACCTGATAGAGGCGAGGGTGTCCCGATCTTTCGATGAGATGATAGCTATCGTTTTTGGTGGAGTAGACTTTGACGATCCGACTACGAACGTGCGAGGACGTCGCGCCTTAGCAATCGCTAAACCAACTCCGAGAGGTTATTGACCACGCCGGAGCACAATCAACCTGACCACGAGGGTCTATCTCCTGCAAGCAAACGAAGAACAAGCAAGAAACTAAGATTTGCAATCTGGATATTGCGAATATAAGATGAAAGCTTTATTGATCAAGGTGGGGTTCTGTGACGTCTTGGTCTGTTCGTTGAACACAAACGAAGTACGCGAAGTTGCAGCTATGGCGAACTTTTAATCTAAACAAAACCCAAAGTCTAAACGGTGCCCTAAGGGCTGTATATATGGAGGAAGAGGAGGGGATTTCGTGGCCCTTGAAGGAGGGGTCCGAAACCAACCCTATCTCTTGTTTCCCCACACATACGGACTCTAAAAACAGCCTATACTCAAGTATTTCGAAATTACATGGGCCTGGCCCAATAATAAGGTGACGCAGCACCTATAATAGCCTCTGGACGAAATTTATGAAGTGACATCTTGTATATTTCGTCCAAGGCTTCCTGCACTCATTATGGTGGCTTCAAAGTCCTGAAATCATCACTTGTAACTCCGTTCTTGTTCCCCTTGTGCATGCCATCATCTCCATGCTTGAACTTGCTCCAAGGTTCCTCTTTCTTGTCCAAGCTAGGCCCTTCATTTGTAAGCAAAACAGATGTATCCAATTTAGGCAGCATCATATTCTCATGAACTTTAGAATCATTACCAAGAAACGAAAGTACCTGATATTTTAATTGGCGTGCGCGAGCTCTAGTAATTGGTCCAGTATGTATAGAAGCAGGGGTTGTGGGTGTAACAATGGTATTGATGTCCTCATCATCCTCCCCTTCTTGAAATGAAGTCGTCCTCGACGGAAGCTCATCTTCCTCACCCAAATAAGGCTTCAGACCTGCAATGTTAAAAGTGGGACTAACCCCAAAATCTGCAGGCAGCTCAAGTTTATATGCATTATCATTTATTTTCTCTAACACCTTAAAAGGACCATCAGCACGTGGCATTAGCTTTGATTTGCGCAAATCAGGAAATCTATCCTTACGCAAATGTAACCAAACAAGATCTCCAGGTGCAAACACAACATGTTTTCTACCCTTATCTCCAGCAAGTTTATATTTAGCATTCATACGCTCAATGTTCTCCTTAGTTAACTCATGCATTTTTAAGATCAATTCAGCACGTTGTTTAGCATCAAAATTAACCTTCTCCGAAGATGGAAGAGGCAACAAATCAATTGGTGCACGAGGAAGGAAACCATACACAATTTCAAAAGGACACATCTTAGTAGTAGAATGCAATGAACGATTATAAGCAAATTCAATATGAGGCAAGCATTCTTCCCACATTTTCTTGTTATTCTTCAAAACAGCCCTAAGCATAGTAGACAATGTTCTATTGACTACTTCAGTTTGTCCATCAGTTTGGGGGTGACATGTAGTACTAAAAAGCAGTTTAGTCCCCAACTTAGCCCACAAACATCTCCAAAAGTGGCTAAGAAATTTAGTATCACGATCTGAAACAATAGTATTTGGCACACCATGCAAGCGTATAATTTCACGAAAGAACAAATCAGCAACATTAACAGCATCATCGCTTTTATGACATGGTATAAAGTGTGCCATTTTCGAGAACCTATCCACGACAACAAATATGCTATCCCTCCCCTTCTTTGTTCGAGGTAAACCTAAAACAAAGTCCATAGATATATCCTCCCAAGGAACACTAGGTACAGGCAAAGGCATATATAAACCATGAGGATTGAGTCGTGACTTAGCTTTTTGACATGTAGTGCAGCGAGCAACAAAACGCTCAACATCCCGTCTCATCTTTGGCCAAAAGAAATGTGTAGCAAGTATATCCTCCGTCTTCTTCACGCCAAAGTGTCCCATTAATCCCCCTCCATGCGCCTCCTGCAACAACAAAAGACGAACGGAGCTAGCTGGAATGCATAGCTTGTTAGCACGAAACACAAATCCATCGTTAACGACGAACTTGTTCCATGTTCTCCCTTCCTTACAATTCTGCAATACATCTTTAAATTCAGCATCATGCACATATTGATCTTTGATGGTCTCCAAACCAAATATTTTAAAGTCAAGTTGTGAAAGCATAGTATAACGACGAGACAATGCATCAGCAATAACATTTTCTTTACCCTTCTTGTGTTTAATGACATAAGGGAAAGTCTCAATAAATTCAACCCATTTAGCATGTCTATGGTTCAGTTTTGCTTGACTTTTAATGTGTTTCAAAGATTCATGATCAGAATGTATAACAAATTCTTTGGGCCATAAATAATGTTGCCATGTTTCTAAGGTCCGAAAAAGAGCATATAATTCTTTATCATAAGTAGAATAGTTCAGACTAGGCCCACTCAATTTTTCAGAAAAGTATGCAACAGGTTTGCCATCTTGTAATAAAACACCTCCTAATCCAATTCCACTAGCATCACATTCAAGCTCAAAAGTCTTATTAAAATCAGGAAGTTTGAGTAAAGGAGCATGTGTCAACTTATCTTTCAATACCGTGAAGGCTTCTTCCTGTGAGGTACCCCAAACAAAAGGCACATCCTTCTTTGTAAGCTCATTGAGAGGTGCAGCAATGGTGCTGAAATCTCTCACAAAACGCCTATAGAAACCAGCGAGTCCAAGAAAACTCCTCACTTGAGTGACCGTTTTGGGCTGTGGCCAACTCTCAATAGCTTCAATCTTGGCTTTATCAACTTCAATTCCCTGTGGAGTAACAACATAGCCAAGAAAAGATACTCGGTCGGTGCAAAAGGTGCACTTCCCAAGGTTACCTAACAAACGTGCATCACGTAAAGCAATAAAAACAGCACGTAAATGTTCCAAATGTTCCTCCAAAGATCTGCTATAAATCAGTATATCATCAAAATAGACTACCACAAATCGTCCAATGAAAGCACGTAAAACTTCGTTCATTAATCTCATGAAAGTACTAGGTGCATTAGTTAACCCAAAAGGCATGACTAACCACTCATATAATCCAAACTTTGTTTTAAATGCTGTTTTCCATTCATCCCCCAATTTCATACGAATTTGATGGTATCCACTACGCAAATCAACTTTGGAGAATATTGTAGAGCCACTCAATTCATCAAGCATATCATCTAGTCTAGGAATAGGATGACGATAACGAATAGTAATATTATTAATGCCTCTACAATCAACACACATACGCGATGTACCATCCTTTTTCGGCACTAGAATAATAGGAACAGCACAAGGACTAAGGGATTCGCGTATATAACGTTTGTCGAGCAACTCCTGTACTTGACGCATAATCTCCTTCGTCTCCTCTGGATTGGTACGGTATGGCGCACGGTTTGGCAACGAAGCACCGGGAATTAAGTCAATCTGATGCTCAATCCCGCGAATAGGTGGTAATCCCGGTGGCACGTCTTGTGGAAAGACGTCAGCGAACTCCTGCAAAATGTTAGTGACCGCAGGAGGCAAAGAGGAAGGCACGTCCTCGAATGAAAATAACGCCTCTTTGCACACAAAAGCATAGCAAACAGAATTGCTGAAATCTAGATCATCAATATCAGATTTGGTGGCAAGTAAGCATGCACTTTTCAATTTAATTTCAGAAGCAACACTAGATGGTTTATTTTTAGGCTTCATTTGTTGCTCAAATTCTTTTGCCACAATCTGATTTTCACTCTTATTTTTCTCCTGTTTTGCTTTACTAGCTCTATTAATATCATCTTTCAAAATAGAATCAGGAGTCATAGGAAGCAAAGTAATATGTTTATCCTTATGAACAAGAGTATACTGATTGTTTCTACCATGGTGTACAGAATTTTTATCAAATTGCCGTGGTCTACCAAGTAATAATGAACATGCTTGCATGGGTACCACATCACAATCAACATAATCAGCATATGTAGAGATACTAAAATGCACACGAACAGTACGTGTTACCTTAACCTTGCCGCTGTTGTTGAACCATTGGATATAGTAAGGATGTGGATGTGGTCTTGTGGTGAGAGATAGCTTCTCCACCATCTCCATGCTAGCCAAGTTGTTGCAGCTCCCTCCATCTATGATGACGCGAACAGAACGTTCCTTCACAACTCCCTTTGTATGGAACAAATTATGCCTCTGATTTTGCTCAGCTTGTGTGACCTGCACACTCAAAACACGTTGAGCAACTAAACATTCATACCTGTCAGCGTCTTCAGGAGCCATGTATTGCGTCTCATGATCAGAATCATCTCCACCGTGTTCTTCACTTGTAATAAGAGCCAAAGTCTCCTCATCATAGTCACTAGCGAACTCATACCCACCATCCTCAGTAGCAATCATAACACGTGGAGATTGGCATTCTCTCGCATAATGACCTCTTCCCTTACAACGACGACAAATAATATCATGTGTGTGCCCTGTTGATGCCATAGATGAAGAAGAGCTCTGGGCAGGCCCAGAAGGTGTACTCTTGGCAGATGGTGGTGGTGGTGCCTGTTTTCTTGTATCTCGGTTGGAATTGGCGGCTGAAGTCAGTGGTGCCGCAGTAGGACGTGTGGGAGTAGAGGAGGCACGCGGTGTCCATGATGAAGATCGACCTGCAGAAAAATTAGTTCGCGCCAATGCCTGTCGATCCTGCACTTCACGTTCAGCTTTACAAGCAAGATGGAATAAACGAGTGATATTATTATACTCCTTATACTCTAGAATGGTCTGAATCTCTCTATTTAATCCACCCATGAAACGTGCAAGCATAGCTTCATTCTCCTCAACAATACCACATCTAATCATGCCAGTTTGTAATTCCTGATAATATTCTTCTACAAAATTGTTTCCTTGTCTTAAGCGCTGCAATTTTTGAAGTAATTCACGTTGATAATATGGTGGAACCCAACGAGTACGCATAGCAGTTTTCAAAGCAGCCCACGTAGCTGGAATAGGATATAATCTACAATGTTCAGACCACCATACACATGCAAAACTAGTGAAAGCACAAACAGCAGCAGCAACACGTCGTTCCTCGGGATATTGTAAACATGTAAAACGTTGTTCAGTTTCTAACTCCCAAGTAAGATATATATCAGGAACATATCTACCCTCGAATGGTGGAATATTCAATTTTAATTTAGGAAGATGGTCATGATCTCGTACCTGAAGTGGTGGTGCAGGCCTACCATTGCGATTATTTGCATGTGGACGACCTGGTGCTGGTGGTTGCACGTAGTTATGATTTTGATCAACCTCATCCTCATAATCGCCCGCGTAATCATCCTCCTCCTCGGCACCAGCAGCAGCAGGAGCAGGAGACAAAGAAGCATCAACAGTAGGTACAGCAGCACCAGAAGTTTGGCCATCCTCAAGAGGAACACGCTTCGCTCGTCCGAACTGATTTGGAAGGGGGCGTTGTTGTTGTCGTTGCAGAGGTGCGACAGGTGCAGCCGGTGGTGGTTGGGGAAGACGCGTGAGCAATTCATTAAACTTGTTATCCAGCTTTGTCTCGAACGACTTCTCCATGCCATCTATCTTCTCCATGGCCTCTTCAAATCTGTTTAGCACATCTCCCACCTGGCCACTCATCATTTGCTGAAATTTATCATGCAACTCCTTGTTCGTCATGTTCTCCCAGTCAATCTCGTCTGCTTGTGATCCTGCCATGGTTAGCAGCAATAGAAACACACAAGAATATGATCCTACAGACGTCACAAAATCATCACCAAGATTAGAGGTCATATCAAAATGATTAAACATTGTTTCTTTTGCATCAACAGTTAATTCATTGGGTGCACTCAAAATTGTTGATACTTCAGCTCTTTGATCACAAGACGCATTCATGACAGTAACACGATTCTCTAAAATAGTTGGTGTGCTCAAATCAATAGGTAACACAACACATGATGTATTCAAGTTAACTAGGCATGCATCATTCTCATGTGAAAGTTGAAAATCTGTACCTTTGTCATTACCTCTTATGATCAACTCAGATGATGTAGGCACTCTTGGAGGTGATGTGTCACATGATGGAGATGATGTAGTCCTCGCAACAACGGATGTGGTTGTCATAGTACGCCTAGTAGTTGAAGAAACATCTGTATCAACACTTGGAATGTGCACCGTGCGCTTGTTCTCCTTGTGGCCAACACGTCGTTTTATTTCCTGTTCAGCTTTGCAAGCAAGACGAAACAAATGGTCCATAGGATAACACTCTTCATGAATTAGAATCTCTTGAATATCGCAGTTTAATCCTCCCCAAAATCTATCCATAAAATCTTCTTCACTTTCTTCTAAAAATGAGTGCAACAAGGTAGTTTGTAAATCATCATAATATTTTGTTACGGTGTCACTACCTTGTTTTAAATGTTGTAGTTTTCTAATCATGCCACGAGTATAATGAACATCTACGAATCTATCTCTCATGACATGTTTTAAACCATCCCAAGTAGTAGGTATATAATCAGGGTTTAACCGACAGTATTCACTCCACCAAACTAAAGCAAAGCTACTGAAAGTACTAACCGCGGCTTGAAATTTTCCACGCTCATCAAAATTATGGGAAGCAAATATAGCATTAATTTCGTACTCCCATTCAATATATAAATCAGGCCTAAAACGACCAGTAAATGGTGGCATGGAAACATTAACCTGATTATGTGCATTCTGATGTTGTTGCTCCTCTTGTGACGGTTGTTGTATTTTCTTAGGTGATGGCAAATCTCCCACGATCGATGAAGCCCAAGAACTAACAACTTCGAAACCTGCCATGATTAGTAGAAACAAAAAAAAAATCGAGAATAATGTTCCTATGAACTACTAGGATGTGGTGGTAAAGCGCTCACAGTAAAGCAAATATCAATATCTTACAAGTTCTTACCATGCAGCAGGTGGTGACGAGCAACCAGCGGTGTCAAATAACTCCGAAGATTGAGTAAAGCGATTGCCAGGCGAATGTACGTATACACGGTGTAGAAATATGTGGAGCTGGGTTGGCTATATATGGTAGCAAAAGATTAGCAATAATCAATTCAGAGATGCAATGTTGAATAAACGCTCAACGACGATACTGTGCTGGTCCTAGGCTAGACCGGACTAGAGACGCGAGCCTAGAACACTAATGAGGTCACGACGTAGCACAACTAGAATCAATAAAGGATATGAAGTAGCCCTGGACAGCAAGATATAAGTGAAGATCACAATGGAAGTAAGATAATGATGAGAAACAACTACCAAGTAGCATATACCAACAATTCTTTCTCCAACTTTACTCTATAAAAGTTTGTGCCAATTTTATGATAACTTTTCTCAAGAAAGGCACTGACTCAAGCTTTCAAATGCAAAAAGAATCACTCAATTCCGAGTTGATATGAGGAGTCAAAAAATTCTAAAACTGGCCTGAAAAACTGGAACAAGCTGTGTTCGCGAACTTCGGAGGGCAAAAAGACCTATTTAGAAGCCGATTTTGAGGTGTCAAATATTGAACGAGCTTCTGAAACTATTTAGATGCGGCTCGTCGCTAGCTTTAATTTGAGTACTCACGGAGCCAAAACAGACTTCGTATGAAAAAGATATGCCTGTTTTACTGAACACTGCGCAAAACAGATTCCAATCCGAATTCAGCTACGAGATTGAGTCTAGATAGATCCGAATTTTGTCTTTTTTTTTCTTCTCTCTTTTTTTTCTCACACTTTTTCTTTTCTTTTTCTTTCTCTCTTTTTTTCTCTGACTTTTTTTACCTTTTTTTTCTCTCTCTTTTTTTTCCTCTCTCCCTCTTTTCAAAACAAACTAGATAAGATGGAAATTGGATCAAGCAAAGATGTGAACGACCTCAACTATGATTATGACAATGAAAGGTGGGTAGCACGTGGTGGAAATTGACGGATGAGATGGTGGATAGCGGAAGTAATAATGATGCAGCGGTGGCGTGACTAATGTGAACAGAACTCGAAACTCTAAACGAACTAGACACTAAGACCAGCAACTCGACACGACGATGCAACCGATAATTCAACTATACAAGCACTGAAAAGAAAATTGCGAAGGCTCAGACTGGCTTGGACAAAGGATGAACAGATCTAACTTTTTTTTGTGGCTTTTTCTTTGGACAATAGGTAAAAAAATAAATCTAATCTAGGGATAGCTGGAAATTCTCACCGAGCAACCTGAAAAATGATACCACTTGACGAACAAGGAGTTGCATGATAAATTTCCGCAAATGATGAGTGGCCAGGTGGGAGATGTGCTAAACAGATTTGAAGAGGCCATGGAGAAGATAGATGGCATGGAGAAGTCGTTCGAGACAAAGCTGGATAACAAGTTTAATGAATTGCTCACGCGTCTTCCCCAACCACCACCGGCTGCACCTGTCGCACCTCTGCAACGACAACAACAACGCCCCCTTCCAAATCAGTTCGGACGAGCGAAGCGTGTTCCTCTTGAGGATGGCCAAACTTCTGGTGCTGCTGTACCTACTGTTGATGCTTCTTTGGCTCCTGCTCCTGCTGCTGCTGGTGTCGAGGAGGAGGATGATTACGCGGGCGATTATGAGGATGAGGTTGATCAAAATCATAACTACGTGCAACCACCAGCACCAGGTCGTCCACATGCAAATAATCGCAATGGTAGGTCTGCACCACCACTTCAGGTACGAGATCATGACCATCTTCCTAAATTAAAATTGAATATTCCACCATTCGAGGGTAGATATGTTCCTGATATATATCTTACTTGGGAGTTAGAAACTGAACAACGTTTTACATGTTTACAATATCCCGAGGAACGACGTGTTGCTGCTGCTGTTTGTGCTTTCACTAGTTTTGCATGTGTATGGTGGTCTGAACATTGTAGATTATATCCTATTCCAGCTACGTGGGCTGCTTTGAAAACTGCTATGCGTACTCGTTGGGTTCAACCATATTATCAACGTGAATTACTTCAAAAATTGCAGCGCTTAAGACAAGGAAAAAATTCTGTAGAAGAATATTATCAGGAATTACAAACTGGCATGATTAGATGTGGTATTGTTGAGGAGAATGAAGCTATGCTTGCACGTTTCATGCGTGGATTAAATAGAGAGATTCAGACCATTCTAGAGTATAAGGAGTATAATAATATCACTCGTTTATTCCATCTTGCTTGTAAAGCTGAACGTGAAGTGCAGGATCGACAGGCATTGGCGCGAACTAATTTTTCTGCAGGTCGATCTTCATCATGGACACCGCGTGCCTCCTCTACTCCCACACGTCCTACTGCGGCACCACTGACTTCAGCCGCCAATTCCAACCGAGATACAAGAAAACAGGCACCACCACCACCATCTGCCAAGAGTACACCTTCTGGGCCTGCCCAGAGCTCTTCTTCATCTATGGCATCAACAGGGCACACACATGATATTATTTGTCGTCGTTGTAAGGGAAGAGGTCATTATGCGAGAGAATGCCAATCTCCACGTGTTATGATTGCTACTGAGGATGGTGGGTATGAGTTCGCTAGTGACTATGATGAGGAGACTTTGGCTCTTATTACAAGTGAAGAACACGGTGGAGATGATTCTGATCATGAGACGCAATACATGGCTCCTGAAGACGCTGACAGGTATGAATGTTTAGTTGCTCAACGTGTTTTGAGTGTGCAGGTCACACAAGCTGAGCAAAATCAGAGGCATAATTTGTTCCATACAAAGGGAGTTGTGAAGGAACGTTCTGTTCGCGTCATCATAGATGGAGGGAGCTGCAACAACTTGGCTAGCATGGAGATGGTGGAGAAGCTATCTCTCACCACAAGACCACATCCACATCCTTACTATATCCAATGGTTCAACAACAGCGGCAAGGTTAAGGTAACACGTACTGTTCGTGTGCATTTTAGTATCTCTACATATGCTGATTATGTTGATTGTGATGGGGTACCCATGCAAGCATGTTCATTATTACTTGGTAGACCATGGCAATTTGATAAAAATTCTGTACACCATGGTAGAAACAATCAGTATACTCTTGTTCATAAGGATAAACATATTACTTTGCTTCCTATGACTCCTGATTCTATTTTGAAAGATGATATTAATAGAGCTAGTAAAGCAAAGCAGGAGAAAAATAAGAGTGAAAATCAGATTGTGGCAAAAGAATTTGAGCAACAAATGAAGCCTAATAATAAACCATCTAGTGTTGCTTCTGAAATTAAATTGAAAAGTGCATGCTTACTTGCCACCAAATCTGATATTGATGAGCTAGATTTCAGCAATTCTGTTTGCTATGCTTTTGTGTGCAAAGAGGCGTTATTTTCATTCGAGGACGTGCCTTCCTCTTTGCCTCCTGCGGTCACTAACATTTTGCAGGAGTTTGCTGACGTCTTTCCACAAGACGTGCCACCGGGATTACCACCTATTCGCGGGATTGAGCATCAGATTGACTTAATTCCCGGTGCTTCGTTGCCAAACCGTGCGCCATACCGTACCAATCCAGAGGAGACGAAGGAGATTATGCGTCAAGTACAGGAGTTGCTCGACAAAGGTTATATACGCGAATCCCTTAGTCCTTGTGCTGTTCCTATTATTCTAGTGCCGAAAAAGGATGGTACATCGCGTATGTGTGTTGATTGTAGAGGCATTAATAATATTACTATTCGTTATCGTCATCCTATTCCTAGGCTAGATGATATGCTTGATGAATTGAGTGGCTCTACAATATTCTCCAAAGTTGATTTGCGTAGTGGATACCATCAAATTCGTATGAAATTGGAAGATGAATGGAAAACAGCATTTAAAACTAAGTTCGGTTTATATGAGTGGTTAGTCATGCCTTTTGGGTTAACTAATTCACCTAGTACTTTCATGAGATTAATGAACGAAGTTTTACGTGCTTTCATTGGACGATTTGTGGTAGTCTATTTTGATGATATACTGATTTATAGCAGATCTTTGGAGGAACATTTGGAACATTTACGTGCTGTTTTTATTGCTTTACGTGATGCACGTTTGTTTGGTAACCTTGGGAAGTGCACCTTTTGCACCGACCGAGTATCTTTTCTTGGCTATGTTGTTACTCCACAGGGAATTGAAGTTGATAAAGCCAAGATTGAAGCTATTGAGAGTTGGCCACAGCCCAAAACGGTCACTCAAGTGAGGAGTTTTCTTGGACTCGCTGGTTTCTATAGGCGTTTTGTGAGAGATTTCAGCACCATTGCTGCACCTCTCGATGAGCTTACAAAGAAGGATGTGCCTTTTGTTTGCGGTACCTCACAGGAAGAAGCCTTCACGGTATTGAAAGATAAGTTGACACATGCTCCTTTACTCCAACTTCCTGATTTTAATAAGACTTTTGAGCTTGAATGTGATGCTAGTGGAATTGGATTAGGAGGTGTTTTATTACAAGATGGCAAACCTGTTGCATACTTTTCTGAAAAATTGAGTGGGCCTAGTCTGAACTATTCTACTTATGATAAAGAATTATATGCTCTTGTTCGGACCATAGAAACATGGCAACATTATTTATGGCCCAAAGAATTTGTTATACATTCTGATCATGAATCTTTGAAACACATTAAAAGTCAAGCAAAACTGAACCGTAGACATGCTAAATGGGTTGAATTTATTGAGACTTTCCCTTATGTCATTAAACACAAGAAGGGTAAAGAAAATGTTATTGCTGATGCATTGTCTCGTCGTTATACTATGCTTTCACAACTTGACTTTAAAATATTTGGTTTGGAGACCATCAAAGATCAATATGTGCATGATGCTGAATTTAAAGATGTATTGCAGAATTGTAAGGAAGGGAGAACATGGAACAAGTTCGTCATTAACGATGGATTTGTGTTTCGTGCTAACAAGCTATGCATTCTAGCTAGCTCTGTTCGTCTTTTGTTGTTGCAGGAGGCGCATGGAGGAGGATTAATGGGACACTTTGGCGTGAAGAAGACGGAGGATATACTTGCTACACATTTCTTTTGGCCAAAGATGAGACAGGATGTTGAGCGTTTTGTTGCTCGCTGCACTACATGTCAAAAAGCTAAGTCACGACTCAATCCTCATGGTTTATATATGCCTTTGCCTGTACCTAGTGTTCCTTGGGAGGATATATCTATGGACTTTGTTTTAGGTTTACCTCGAACAAAGAAGGGGAGGGATAGCATATTTGTTGTCGTGGATAGGTTCTCGAAAATGGCACACTTTATACCATGTCATAAAAGCGATGATGCTGTTAATGTTGCTGATTTGTTCTTTCGTGAAATTATACGCTTGCATGGTGTGCCAAATACTATTGTTTCAGATCGTGATACTAAATTTCTTAGCCACTTTTGGAGATGTTTATGGGCTAAGTTGGGGACTAAACTGCTTTTTAGTACTACATGTCACCCCCAAACTGATGGACAAACTGAAGTAGTCAATAGAACATTGTCTACTATGCTTAGGGCTGTTTTGAAGAATAACAAGAAAATGTGGGAATAATGCTTGCCTCTTATTGAATTTGCTTATAATCGTTCATTGCATTCTACTACTAAGATGTGTCCTTTTGAAATTGTGTATGGTTTCCTTCCTCGTGCACCAATTGATTTGTTGCCTCTTCCATCTTCGGAGATGATAGAGGCGAGGGTGTCCCGATCTTTCGATGAGATGATAGCTATCGTTTTTGGTGGAGTAGACTTTGACGATCCGACTACGAACGTGCGAGGACGTCGCGCCTTAGCAATCGCTAAACCAACTCCGAGAGGTTATTGACCACGCCGGAGCACAATCAACCTGACCACGAGGGTCTATCTCCTGCAAGCAAACGAAGAACAAGCAAGAAACTAAGATTTGCAATCTGGATATTGCGAATATAAGATGAAAGCTTTATTGATCAAGGTGGGGTTCTGTGACGTCTTGGTCTGGTCGTTGAACACAAACGAAGTACGCGAAGTTGCAGCTATGGCGAACTTTTAATCTAAACAAAACCCAAAGTCTAAACGGTGCCCTAAGGGCTGTATATATGGAGGAAGAGGAGGGGATTTCGTGGCCCTTGAAGGAGGGGTCCGAAACCAACCCTATCTCTTGTTTCCCCACACATACGGACGCTAAAAACAGCCTATACTCAAGTATTTCGAAATTACATGGGCCTGGCCCAATAATAAGGTGACGCAGCACCTATAATAGCCTCTGGACGAAATTTATGAAGTGACATCTTGTATATTTCGTCCAAGGCTTCCTGCACTCATTATGGTGGCTTCAAAGTCCTGAAATCATCACTTGTAACTCCGTTCTTGTTCCCCTTGTGCATGCCATCATCTCCATGCTTGAACTTGCTCCAAGGTTCCTCTTTCTTGTCCAAGCTAGGCCCTTCATTTGTAAGCAAAACAAATGTATCCAATTTAGGCAGCATCATATTCTCATGAACTTTAGAATCATTACCAAGAAACGAAAGTACCTGATATTTTAATTGGCGTGCGCGAGCTCTAGTAATTGGTCCAGTATGTATAGAAGCAGGGGTTGTGGGTGTAACAATGGTATTGATGTTCTCATCATCCTCCCCTTCTTGAAATGAAGTCGTCCTCGACGGAAGCTCATCTTCCTCACCCAAATAAAGCTTCAGATCTGCAATGTTAAAAGTGGGACTAACCCCAAAATCTGCAGACAGCTCAAGTTTATATGCATTATCATTTATTTTCTCTAACACCTTAAAAGGACCATCAGCACGTGGCATTAGCTTTGATTTGCGCAAATCAGGAAATCTATCCTTACGCAAATGTAACCAAACAAGATCTCCAGGTGCAAACACAACATGTTTTCTACCCTTATCTCCAGCAAGTTTATATTTAGCATTCATACGCTCAATGTTCTCCTTAGTTAACTCATGCATTTTTAAGATCAATTCAGCACGTTGTTTAGCATCAAAATTAACCTTCTCCGAAGATGGAAGAGGCAACAAATCAATTGGTGCACGAGGAAGGAAACCATACACAATTTCAAAAGGACACATCTTAGTAGTAGAATGCAATGAACGATTATAAGCAAATTCAATATGAGGCAAGCATTCTTCCCACATTTTCTTGTTATTCTTCAAAACAGCCCTAAGCATAGTAGACAATGTTCTATTGACTACTTCAGTTTGTCCATCAGTTTGGGGGTGACATGTAGTACTAAAAAGCAGTTTAGTCCCCAACTTAGCCCACAAACATCTCCAAAAGTGGCTAAGAAATTTAGTATCACGATCTGAAACAATAGTATTTGGCACACCATGCAAGCGTATAATTTCACGAAAGAACAAATCAGCAACATTAACAGCATCATCGCTTTTATGACATGGTATAAAGTGTGCCATTTTCGAGAACCTATCCACGACAACAAATATGCTATCCCTCCCCTTCTTTGTTCGAGGTAAACCTAAAACAAAGTCCATAGATATATCCTCCCAAGGAACACTAGGTACAGGCAAAGGCATATATAAACCATGAGGATTGAGTCGTGACTTAGCTTTTTGACATGTAGTGCAGCGAGCAACAAAACGCTCAACATCCCGTCTCATCTTTGGCCAAAAGAAATGTGTAGCAAGTATATCCTCCGTCTTCTTCACGCCAAAGTGTCCCATTAATCCTCCTCCATGCGCCTCCTGCAACAACAAAAGACTGATGAGGACATCAATACCATCGTTACACCCACAACCCCTGCTTCTATACATACTGGACCAATTACTAGAGCTCGCGCACGCCAATTAAAATATCAGGTACTTTCGTTTCTTGGTAATGATTCTAAAGTTCATGAGAATATGGTGCTGCCTAAATTGGATACATTTGTTTGGCTTACAAATGAAGGGCCTAGCTTGGACAAGAAAGAGGAACCTTGGAGCAAGTTCAAGCATGGAGATGATGGCATGCACAAGGGGAACAAGAACGGAGTTACAAGTGATGATTTCAGGACTTTGAAGCCACCATAATGAGTGCAGGAAGCCTTGGACGAAATATACAAGATGTCACTTCATAAATTTCGTCCAGAGGCTATTATAGGTGCTGCGTCACCTTATTATTGGGCCAGGCCCATGTAATTTCGAAATACTTGAGTATAGGCTGTTTTTAGCGTCCGTATGTGTGGGGAAACAAGAGATAGGGTTGGTTTCGGACCCCTCCTTCAAGGGCCACGAAATCCCCTCCTCTTCCTCCATATATACAGCCCTTAGGGCACCGTTTAGACTTTGGGTTTTGTTTAGATTAAAAGTTCGCCATAGCTGCAACTTCGCGTACTTCGTTTGTGTTCAACGACCAGACCAAGACGTCACAGAACCCCACCTTGATCAATAAAGCTTTCATCTTATATTCGCAATATCCAGATTGCAAATCTTAGTTTCTTGCTTGTTCTTCGTTTGCTTGCAGGAGATAGACCCTCGTGGTCAGGTTGATTGTGCTCCGGCGTGGTCAATAACCTCTGGGAGTTGGTTTAGCGATTGCTAAGGCGCGACGTCCTCGCACGTTCGTAGTCGGATCGTCAAAGTCTACTCCACCAAAAACGATAGCTATCATCTCATCGAAAGATCGGGACACCCTCGCCTCTATCAAACAAGTTCGTCGTTAACGATGGATTTGTGTTTCGTGCTAACAAGCTATGCATTCCAGCTAGCTCTGTTCGTCTTTTGTTGTTGCAGGAGGCGCATGGAGGAGGATTAATGGGACACTTTGGCGTGAAGAAGACGGAGGATATACTTGCTACACATTTCTTTTGGCCAAAGATGAGACGGGATGTTGAGCGTTTTGTTGCTCGCTGCACTACATGTCAAAAAGCTAAGTCACGACTCAATCCTCATGGTTTATATATGCCTTTGCCTGTACCTAGTGTTCCTTGGGAGGATATATCTATGGACTTTGTTTTAGGTTTACCTCGAACAAAGAAGGGGAGGGATAGCATATTTGTTGTCGTGGATAGGTTCTCGAAAATGGCACACTTTATACCATGTCATAAAAGCGATGATGCTGTTAATGTTGCTGATTTGTTCTTTCGTGAAATTATACGCTTGCATGGTGTGCCAAATACTATTGTTTCAGATCGTGATACTAAATTTCTTAGCCACTTTTGGAGATGTTTGTGGGCTAAGTTGGGGACTAAACTGCTTTTTAGTACTACATGTCACCCCCAAACTGATGGACAAACTGAAGTAGTCAATAGAACATTGTCTACTATGCTTAGGGCTGTTTTGAAGAATAACAAGAAAATGTGGGAAGAATGCTTGCCTCATATTGAATTTGCTTATAATCGTTCATTGCATTCTACTACTAAGATGTGTCCTTTTGAAATTGTGTATGGTTTCCTTCCTCGTGCACCAATTGATTTGTTGCCTCTTCCATCTTCGGAGAAGGTTAATTTTGATGCTAAACAACGTGCTGAATTGATCTTAAAAATGCATGAGTTAACTAAGGAGAACATTGAGCGTATGAATGCTAAATATAAACTTGCTGGAGATAAGGGTAGAAAACATGTTGTGTTTGCACCTGGAGATCTTGTTTGGTTACATTTGCGTAAGGATAGATTTCCTGATTTGCGCAAATCAAAGCTAATGCCACGTGCTGATGGTCCTTTTAAGGTGTTAGAGAAAATAAATGATAACGCATATAAACTTGAGCTGCCTGCAGATTTTGGGGTTAGTCCCACTTTTAACATTGCAGATCTGTAGCCTTATTTGGGTGAGGAAGATGAGCTTCCGTCGAGGACGACTTCATTTCAAGAAGGGGAGGATGATGAGGACATCAATACCATTGTTACACCCACAGCCCCTGCTTCTATACATACTGGACCAATTACTAGAGCTCGCGCACGCCAATTAAAATATCAGGTACTTTCGTTTCTTGGTAATGATTCTAAAGTTCATGAGAATATGATGCTGCCTAAATTGGATACATTTTTTTTGCTTACAAATGAAGGGCCTAGCTTGGACAAGAAAGAGGAACCTTGGAGCAAGTTCAAGCATGGAGATGATGGCATGCACAAGGGGAACAAGAACGGAGTTACAAGTGATGATTTCAGGACTTTGAAGCCACCATAATGAGTGCAGGAAGCCTTGGACGAAATATACAAGATGTCGCTTCATAAATTTCGTCCAGAGGCTATTATAGGTGCTGCGTCACCTTATTATTGGGCCAGGCCCATGTAATTTCGAAATACTTGAGTATAGGCTGTTTTTAGAGTCCGTATGTGTGGGGAAACAAGAGATAGGGTTGGTTTCGGACCCCTCCTTCAAGGGCCACGAAATCCCCTCCTCTTCCTCCATATATACAGCCCTTAGGGCACCGTTTAGACTTTGGGTTTTGTTTAGATTAAAAGTTCGCCATAGCTGCAACTTCGCGTACTTCGTTTGTGTTCAACGACCAGTCCAAGACGTCACAGAACCCCACCTTGATCAATAAAGCTTTCATCTTATATTCGCAATATCCAGATTGCAAATCTTAGTTTCTTGCTTGTTCTTCGTTTGCTTGCAGGAGATAGACCCTCGTGGTCAGGTTGATTGTGCTTCGGCGCGGTCAATAACCTCTCGGAGTTGGTTTAGCGATTGCTAAGGCGCGACGTCCTCGCACGTTCGTAGTCGGATCGTCAAAGTCTACTCCACCAAAAACGATAGCTATCATCTCATCGAAAGATCGGGACACCCTCGCCTCTATCATAGGCCCTTCATTTGTAAGCAAAACAAATGTATCCAATTTAGGCAGCATCATATTCTCATGAACTTTAGAATCATTACCAAGAAACGAAAGTACCTGATATTTTAATTGGCGTGCGCGAGCTCTAGTAATTGGTCCAGTATGTATAGAAGCAGGGGTTGTGGGTGTAACAATGGTATTGATGTCCTCATCACAACTCCCTTTGTATGGAACAAATTATGCCTCTGATTTTGCTCAGCTTGTGTGACCTGCACACTCAAAACACGTTGAGCAACTAAACATTCATACCTGTCAGCGTCTTCAGGAGCCATGTATTGCGTCTCATGATCAGAATCATCTCCACCGTGTTCTTCACTTGTAATAAGAGCCAAAGTCTCCTCATCATAATCACTAGCGGACTCATACCCACCATCCTCAGTAGCAATCATAACACGCGGAGATTGGCATTCTCTCGCATAATGACCTCTTCCCTTACAACGACGACAAATAATATCATGTGTGTGCCCTGTTGATGCCATAGATGAAGAAGAGCTCTGGGCAGGCCCAGAAGGTGTACTCTTGGCAGATGGTGGTGGTGGTGCATGTTTTCTTGTATCTCGATTGGAATTGGCGGCTGAAGTCAGTGGTGCCGCAGTAGGACGTGTGGGAGTAGAGGAGGCACGCGGTGTCCATGATGAAGATCGACCTGCAGAAAAATTAGTTCGCGCCAATGCCTGTCGATCCTGCACTTCACGTTCAGCTTTACAAGCAAGATGGAATAAACAAGTGATATTATTATACTCCTTATACTCTAGAATGGTCTGAATCTCTCTATTTAATCCACCCATGAAACGTGCAAGCATAGCTTCATTCTCCTCAACAATACCACATCTAATCATGCCAGTTTGTAATTCCTGATAATATTCTTCTACAGAATTTTTTCCTTGTCTTAAGCGCTGCAATTTTTGAAGTAATTCACGTTGATAATATGGTGGAACCCAACGAGTATGCATAGCAGTTTTCAAAGCAGCCCACGTAGCTGGAATAGGATATAATCTACAATGTTCAGACCACCATACACATGCAAAACTAGTGAAAGCACAAACAGCAGCAGCAACACGTCGTTCCTCGGGATATTGTAAACATGTAAAACGTTGTTCAGTTTCTAACTCCCAAGTAAGATATATATCAGGAACATATCTACCCTCGAATGGTGGAATATTCAATTTTAATTTAGGAAGATGGTCATGATCTCGTACCTGAAGTGGTGGTGTAGACCTACCATTGTGATTATTTGCATGTGGACGACCTGGTGCTGGTGGTTGCACGTAGTTATGATTTTGATCAACCTCATCCTCATAATCGCCCCCGTAATCATCCTCCTCCTCGGCACCAGCAGCAGCAGGAGCAGAAGCCAAAGAAGCATCAACAGTAGGTACAGCAGCACCAGAAGTTTGGCCATCCTCAAGAGGAACACGCTTCGCTCGTCCGAACTGATTTGGAAGGGGGCGTTGTTGTTGTCGTTGCAGAGGTGCGACAGGTGCAGCCGGTGGTGGTTGGGGAAGACGCGTGAGCAATTCATTAAACTTGTTATCCAGCTTTGTCTCGAACGGCTTCTCCATGCCATCTATCTTCTCCATGGCCTCTTCAAATCTGTTTAGCACATCTCCCACCTGGCCACTCATCATTTGCTGAAATTTATCATGCAACTCCTTGTTCGTCATGTTCTCCCAGTCAATCTCGTCGGCTTGTGATCCTGCCATGGTTAGCAGCAATAGAAACACACAAGAATATGATCCTACAGACTACTAGAAAGTGGTGGTGGTGTGGTGTGGTGTCACAAATCCGTCAAGCAAATCTCAAATTCTTACCAGTTCTTACCCAGCAGCAGGTGGTGATCGGCAACCTTTGTAGTCAAAACTCTCAGAGCTTGGACAGAGCGATTGCCAGGTGGTGTCAAACGCACGATGTAGATGTATGTGGAGCTGGGAAGGCTTATGATATGGTAGCAAAAAGGGTCAGCAATAATCAATTCAGAGATGCAATGTTGAATAAACTCTCAACGACGGTACTGTGCTGGTCCTAGGCTAGACCGTGCTAGAGACGCGAGCCTAGAACACTAACAAAAATCACGGCGCTGCACTTAAACAAGGGAGGAGCACACTCTGAATAAATTTTTTTTTTGCACTTTTTTTTTCCTCTTTTTTCCTGGACTGTAGGTATGAAGAACAGACTCGATCTAAACTACGAAAAACTGTAAATCTCACCGAGCAACCTGGGACTCTGATACCACTTGATAGAGGCGAGGGTGTCCCGATCTTTCGATGAGATGGTAACTATCGATTTGGTGGAGCCGACTTTGACGATCCGACTACAAACGTGCACGACGTTGCGCCTTAGCAATCGCTAAACCAATCTCCTGAGGTTACTGACGATGCTGGAAGCACGATCAACCTGACCACGAAGGTCTATTCCTGCACGCAATGGAAGAACAAGCAAGAATATGATAATGCAATCTGAATATTGCGAATATAGATGAAGTATTGATAATGGTGGGGATCCGAAAGCGGTCTTGGTCTGGTCGTTGGACACAAACGAAGTACACGAAGTTGCAATGGCTAACTTTTAACTAAACAAATCCCAAAGTCTAAACGGTGCCCTAAGGGCTGTATATATGGAGGAAGAGGAGGGGATTTCGTGGTCCTTGAAGGAGGGGTCCGAAAAAAACCCTATCTCTTGTTTCCCCACACATACGGACTCTAAAAACAGCCTATACTCAAGTATTTCGAAATTACATGGGCCTGGCCCAATAATAAGGTGACGCAGCACCTATAATAGCCTCTGGACGAAATTTATGAAGTGACATCTTGTATATTTCGTCCAAGGCTTCCTGCACTCATTATGGTGGCTTCAAAGTCCTAAAATCATCACTTGTAACTCCGTTCTTGTTCCCCTTGTGCATGCCATCATCTCCATGCTTGAACTTGCTCCAAGGTTCCTCTTTCTTGTCCAAGCTAGGCCCTTCATTTGTAAGCAAAACAAATGTATCCAATTTAGGCAGCATCATATTCTCATGAACTTTAGAATCATTACCAAGAAACGAAAGTACCTGATATTTTAATTGGCGTGCGCGAGCTCTAGTAATTGGTCCAGTATGTATAGAAGCAGGGGTTGTGGGTGTAACAATGGTATTGATGTCCTCATCATCCTCCCCTTCTTGAAATGAAGTCGTCCTCGACGGAAGCTCATCTTCCTCACCCAAATAAGGCTTCAGATCTGCAATGTTAAAGTGGGACTAACCCCAAAATCTGCAGGCAGCTCAAGTTTATATGCATTATCATTTATTTTCTCTAACACCTTAAAAGGACCATCAGCACGTGGCATTAGCTTTGATTTGCGCAAATCAGGAAATCTATCCTTACGCAAATGTAACCAAACAAGATCTCCAGGTGCAAACACAACATGTTTTCTACCCTTATCTCCAGCAAGTTTATATTTAGCATTCATACGCTCAATGTTCTCCTTAGTTAACTCATGCATTTTTAAGATCAATTCAGCACGTTGTTTAGCATCAAAATTAACCTTCTCCGAAGATGGAAGAGGCAACAAATCAATTGGTGCACGAGGAAGGAAACCATACACAATTTCAAAAGGACACATCTTAGTAGTAGAATGCAATGAACGATTATAAGCAAATTCAATATGAGGCAAGCATTCTTCCCACATTTTCTTGTTATTCTTCAAAACAGCCCTAAGCATAGTAGACAATGTTCTATTGACTACTTCAGTTTGTCCATCAGTTTGGGGGTGACATGTAGTACTAAAAAGCAGTTTAGTCCCCAACTTAGCCCACAAACATCTCCAAAAGTGGCTAAGAAATTTAGTATCACGATCTGAAACAATAGTATTTGGCACACCATGCAAGCGTATAATTTCACGAAAGAACAAATCAGCAACATTAACAGCATCATCGCTTTTATGACATGGTATAAAGTGTGCCATTTTCGAGAACCTATCCACGACAACAAATATGCTATCCCTCCCCTTCTTTGTTCGAGGTAAACCTAAAACAAAGTCCATAGATATATCCTCCCAAGGAACACTAGGTACAGGCAAAGGCATATATAAACCATGAGGATTGAGTCGTGACTTAGCTTTTTGACATGTAGTGCAGCGAGCAACAAAACGCTCAACATCCCGTCTCATCTTTGGCCAAAAGAAATGTGTAGCAAGTATATCCTCCGTCTTCTTCACGCCAAAGTGTCCCATTAATCCTCCTCCATGCGCCTCCTGCAACAACAAAAGACGAACGGAGCTAGCTGGAATGCATAGCTTGTTCGCACGAAACACAAATCCATCGTTAACGACGAACTTGTTCCATGTTCTCCCTTCCTTACAATTCTGCAATACATCTTTAAATTCAGCATCATGCACATATTGATCTTTGATGGTCTCCAAACCAAATATTTTAAAGTCAAGTTGTGAAAGCATAGTATAACGACGAGACAATGCATCAGCAATAACATTTTCTTTACCCTTCTTGTGTTTAATGACATAAGGGAAAGTCTCAATAAATTCAACCCATTTAGCATGTCTACGGTTCAGTTTTGCTTGACTTTTAATGTGTTTCAAAGATTCATGATCAGAATGTATAACAAATTCTTTGGGCCATAAATAATGTTGCCATGTTTCTAAGGTCCGAACAAGAGCATATAATTCTTTATCATAAGTAGAATAGTTCAGACTAGGCCCACTCAATTTTTCAGAAAAGTATGCAAAGTAAATACTGGACTCGGACTAGGACTGGTGGCAGAGATGAATCTGGTGGAACTCGGACTGGTGATGGTATATGACGGTAGTATATGTGGGCTCGGATTGGTGGTGGTATATGGACTCGGATCGGTGGTGGTATATGGACTCGGATCGGTGGTGGTATATGGACTCAGAGAAATAGCAGATAAGCTGTGGTGGTATATGGTAGGGGCGATGATGATGGTGCGGCGGCGGCGTGACAACTTGTGAACAGAACTCGAAACTCTAAAGAACTAGACGCTAAGACCAGCAACTTGACACGACGATGCAACCGCAAATTCAACAAAGCAAAAACCCTAAAAAGATTATGCAAAGGCTCAGATTGGTTCGGATATGATGAACTAACCCTAAATTTTTTTTTTGGCTTTTTCCTGGACTGTAGGTATGAAGAACAGACTCGATCTAAACTACGAAAAACTGTAAATCTCACCGAGCAACCTGGGGCTCTGATACCACTTGATAGAGGCGAGGGTGTCCCGATCTTTCGATGAGATGATAGCTATCGTTTTTGGTGGAGTAGACTTTGACGATCCGACTACGAACGTGCGAGGACGTCGCGCCTTAGCAATCGCTAAACCAACTCTGAGAGGTTATTGACCACGCCGGAGCACAATCAACCTGACCACGAGGGTCTATCTCCTGCAAGTAAATGAAGAACAAGCAAGAAACTAAGATTTGCAATCTGGATATTGCGAATATAAGATGAAAGCTTTATTGATCAAGGTGGGGTTCTTTGACGTCTTGGTCTGGTCGTTGAACACAAACGAAGTACGCGAAGTTGCAGCTATGGCGAACTTTTAATCTAAACAAAACCCAAAGTCTAAACGGTGCCCTAAGGGCTGTATATATGGAGGAAGAGGAGGGGATTTCGTGGCCCTTGAAGGAGGGGTCCGAAACCAACCCTATCTCTTGTTTCCCCACACATACGGACTCTAAAAACAGCCTATACTCAAGTATTTCGAAATTACATGGGCCTGGCCCAATAATAAGGTGACGCAGCACCTATAATAGCCTCTGGACGAAATTTATGAGGTGACATCTTGTATATTTCGTCCAAGGCTTCCTGCACTCATTATGGTGGCTTCAAAGTCCTGAAATCATCACTTGTAACTCCGTTCTTGTTCCCCTTGTGCATGCCATCATCTCCATGCTTGAACTTGCTCCAAGGTTCCTCTTTCTTGTCCAAGCTAGGCCCTTCATTTGTAAGCAAAACAAATGTATCCAATTTAGGCAGCATCATATTCTCATGAACTTTAGAATCATTACCAAGAAACGAAAGTACCTGATATTTTAATTGACGTGCGCGAGCTCTAGTAATTGGTCCAGTATGTATAGAAGCAGGGGCTGTGGGTGTAACAATGGTATTGATGTCCTCATCAGGAGAAGGTTAATTTTGATGCTAAACAACGTGCTGAATTGATCTTAAAAATGCATGAGTTAACTAAGGAGAACATTGAGCGTATGAATGCTAAATATAAACTTGCTGGAGATAAGGGTAGAAAACATGTTGTGTTTGCACCTGGAGATCTTGTTTGGTTACATTTGCGTAAGGATAGATTTCCTGATTTGCGCAAATCAAAGCTAATGCCACGTGCTGATGGTCCTTTTAAGGTGTTAGAGAAAATAAATGATAATGCATATAAACTTGAGCTGCCTGCAGATTTTGGGGTTAGTCCCACTTTTAACATTGCAGATCTGAAGCCTTATTTGGGTGAGGAAGATGAGCTTCCGTCGAGGACGACTTCATTTCAAGAAGGGGAGGATGATGAGGACATCAATACCATTGTTACACCCACAGCCCCTGCTTCTATACATACTGGACCAATTACTAGAGCTCGCGCACGCCAATTAAAATATCAGGTACTTTCGTTTCTTGGTAATGATTCTAAAGTTCATGAGAATATGATGCTGCCTAAATTGGATACATTTGTTTTGCTTACAAATGAAGGGCCTAGCTGGGACAAGAAAGAGGAACCTTGGAGCAAGTTCAAGCATGGAGATGATGGCATGCACAAGGGGAACAAGAACGGAGTTACAAGTGATGATTTCAGGACTTTTAAGCCACCATAATGAGTGCAGGAAGCCTTGGACGAAATATACAAGATGTCACTTCATAAATTTCGTCCAGAGGCTATTATAGGTGCTGCGTCACCTTATTATTGGGCCAGGCCCATGTAATTTCGAAATACTTGAGTATAGGCTGTTTTTAGAGTCCGTATGTGTGGGGAAACAAGAGATAGGGTTGGTTTCGGACCCCTCCTTCAAGGGCCACGAAATCCCCTCCTCTTCCTCCATATATACAGCCCTTACGGCACCGTTTAGACTTTGGGTTTTGTTTAGATTAAAAGTTCGCCATAGCTGCAACTTCGCGTACTTCGTTTGTGTTCAACGACCAGACCAAGACGTCACAGAACCCCACCTTCATTAATAAAGCTTTCATCTTATATTCGCAATATCCAGATTGCAAATCTTAGTTTCTTCTTATTCTTCGTTTGCTTGCAGGAGATAGACCCTCGTGGTCAGGTTGATTGTGCTCCGGCGTGGTCAATAACCTCTCGGAGTTGGTTTAGCGATTGCTAAGGCGCGACGTCCTCGCACGTTCGTAGTCCGATCGTCAAAGTCTACTCCACCAAAAACAATAGCTATCATCTCATCGAAAGATCGGGACACCCTCGCCTCTATCAACGCATAATCTCCTTCGTCTCCTCTGGATTGGTACGGTATGGCGCACGGTTTGGCAACGAAGCACCGGGAATTAAGTCAATCTGATGCTCAATCCCGCGAATAGGTGGTAATCCCGGTGGCACGTCTTGTGGAAAGACGTCAGCGAACTCCTGCAAAATGTTAGTGACCGCAGGAGGCAAAGAGGAAGGCACGTCCTCGAATGAAAATAACGCCTCTTTGCACACAAAAGCATAGCAAACAGAATTGCTGAAATCTAGCTCATCAATATCAGATTTGTTGGCAAGTAAGCATGCACTTTTCAATTTAATTTCAGAAGCAACACTAGATGGTTTATTATTAGGCTTCATTTGTTGCTCAAATTCTTTTGCCACAATCTGATTTTCACTCTTATTTTTCTCCTGCTTTGCTTTACTAGCTCTATTAATATCATCTTTCAAAATAGAATCAGGAGTCATAGGAAGCAAAGTAATATGTTTATCCTTATGAACAAGAGTATACTGATTGTTTCTACCATGGTGTACATAATTTTTATCAAATTGCCATGGTCTACCAAGTAATAATGAACATGCTTGCATGGGTACCACATCACAATCAACATAATCAGCATATGTAGAGATACTAAAATGCACACGAACAGTACGTGTTACCTTAACCTTGCCGCTGTTGTTGAACCATTGGATATAGTAAGGATGTGGATGTGGTCTTGTGGTGAGAGATAGCTTCTCCACCATCTCCATGCTAGCCAAGTTGTTGCAGCTCCCTCCATCTATGATGACGCGAACAGAACGTTCCTTCACAACTCCATTTGTATGGAACAAATTATGCCTCTGATTTTGCTCAGCTTGTGTGACCTGCACACTCAAAACACGTTGAGCAACTAAACATTCATACCTGTCAGCGTCTGCAGGAGCCATGTATTGCGTCTCATGATCAGAATCATCTCCACCGTGTTCTTCACTTGTAATAAGAGCCAAAGTCTCCTCATCATAATCACTAGCGGACTCATACCCACCATCCTCAGTAGCAATCATAACACGCGGAGATTGGCATTCTCTTGCATAATGACCTGTTCCCTTACAACGACGACAAATAATATCATGTGTGTGCCCTGTTGATGCCATAGATGAAGAAGAGCTCTGTGCAGGCCCAGAAGGTGTACTCTTGGCAGATGGTGGTGGTGGTGCCTGTTTTCTTGTATCTCGGTTGGAATTGGCGGCTGAAGTCAGTGGTGCCGCAGTAGGACGTGTGGGAGTAGAGGAGGCACGCGGTGTCCATGATGAAGATCGACCTGCAGAAAAATTAGTTCGCGCCAATGCCTGTCGATCCTGCACTTCACGTTCAGCTTTACAAGCAAGATGGAATAAACGAGTGATATTATTATACTCCTTATACTCTAGAATGGTCTGAATCTCTCTATTTAATCCACCCATGAAACGTGCAAGCATAGCTTCATTCTCCTCAACAATACCGCATCTAATCATGCCAGTTTGTAATTCCTGATAATATTCTTCTACAGAATTTTTTCCTTGTCTTAAGCGCTGCAATTTTTGAAGTAATTCACGTTGATAATATGGTGGAACCCAACGAGTACGCATAGCAATTTTCAAAGCAGCCCACGTAGCTGGAATAGGATATAATCTACAATGTTCAGACCACCATACACATGCAAAACTAGTGAAAGCACAAACAGCAGCAGCAACACGTCGTTCCTCGGGATATTGTAAACATGTAAAACGTTGTTCAGTTTCTAACTCCCAAGTAAGATATATATCAGGAACATATCTACCCTCGAATGGTGGAATATTCAATTTTAATTTAGGAAGATGGTCATGATCTCGTACCTGAAGTGGTGGTGCAGACCTACCATTGCGATTATTTGCATGTGGACGACCTGGTGCTGGTGGTTGCACGTAGTTATGATTTTGATCAACCTCATCCTCATAATCGCCCGCGTAATCATCCTCCTCCTCGGCACCAGCAGCAGCAGGAGCAGAAGCCAAAGAAGCATCAACAGTAGGTACAGCAGCACCAGAAGTTTGGCCATCCTCAAGAGGAACACGCTTCGCTCGTCCGAACTTATTTGGAAGGGGGCGTTGTTGTTGTCGTTGCAGAGGTGCGACAGGTGCAGCCGGTGGTGGTTGGGGAAGACGCGTGAGCAATTCATTAAACTTGTTATCCAGCTTTGTCTCGAACGACTTCTCCATGCCATCTATCTTCTCCATGGCCTCTTCAAATCTGTTTAGCACATCTCCCACCTGGCCACTCATCATTTGCTGAAATTTATCATGCAACTCCTTGTTCGTCATGTTCTCCCAGTCAATCTCGTCGGCTTGTGATCCTGCCATGGTTAGCAGCAATAGAAACACACAAGAATATGATCCTACAGACTACTAGAAAGTGGTGGTGGTGTGGTGTGGTGTCACAAATCCGTCAAGCAAATCTCAAATTCTTACCAGTTCTTACCCAGCAGCAGGTGGTGATCGGCAACCTTTGTAGTCAAAACTCTCAGAGCTTGGACAGAGCGATTGCCAGGTGGTGTCAAACGCACGATGTAGATGTATGTGGAGCTGGGAAGGCTTATGATATGGTAGCAAAAAGGGTCAGCAATAATCAATTCAGAGATGCAATGTTGAATAAACTCTCAACGACGGTACTGTGCTGGTCCTAGGCTAGACCGTGCTAGAGACGCGAGCCTAGAACACTAACAAAAATCACGGTGCTGCACGTAAACAAGGGAGGAGCACACTCTGAATTTTTTTTTTTGCACTTTTTTTTTCCTTTTTTTTTTGCTCCGCAACAATTTTTTTTCGAAAAAGTCTACAAATGGTCGCCTAGCCAGAATTTTCCAGACTTAGTTTTTTTTTTTTGAAACTGGAACTATTTTTCTTCTGCGGGTAGCGCGAAAATTGGGGAATCCGACTTGTTCACGACTCGTAGTATCGCGTGATCTGGAACTCTAAAATAAAGGAATAAATACTGGACTCGGACTAGGACTGGTGGCAGAGATGAATCTGGTGGAACTCGGACTGGTGATGGTATATGACGGTAGTATATGTGGGCTCGGATTGGTGGTGGTATATGGACTCGGATTGGTGGTGGTATATGGACTCGGATCGGTGGTGGTATATGGACTCAGAGAAATAGCAGATAAGCTGTGGTGGTATACGGTAGGGGCGATGATGATGGTGCGGCGGCGGCGTGACAACTTGTGAACAGAACTCGAAACTCTAAAGAACTAGACGCTAAGACCAGCAACTTGACACGACGATGCAACCGCAAATTCAACAAAGCAAAAACCCTAAAAAGATTATGCAAAGGTTCAGATTGGTTCGGATATGATGAACTAACCCTAAATTTTTTTTTTGGCTTTTTCCTGGACTGTAGGTATGAAGAACAGACTCGATCTAAACTACGAAAAACTGTAAATCTCACCGAGCAACCTGGGAATCTGATACCACTTGATAGAGGCGAGGGTGTCCCGATCTTTCGATGAGATGATGTCTATCGTTTTTGGTGGAGTAGACTTTGACGATCCGACTACGAACGTGCGAGGACGTCGCGCCTTAGCAATCGCTAAACCAACTCCGAGAGGTTATTGACCACGCCGGAGCACAATCAACCTGACCCCGAGGGTCTATCTCCTGCAAGCAAACGAAGAACAAGCAAGAAACTAAGATTTGCAATCTGGATATTGCGAATATAAGATGAAAGCTTTATTGATCGAGGTGGGGTTCTGTGACGTCTTGGTCTGGTTGTTGAACACAAACGAAGTACGCGAAGTTGCAGCTATGGCGAACTTTTGATCTAAACAAAACCCAAAGTCTAAACGGTGCCCTAAGGGCTGTATATATGGAGGAAGAGGGGGGGATTTCGTGGCCCTTGAAGGAGGGGTCCGAAACCAACCCTATCTCTTGTTTCCCCACACATACGGACTCTAAAAATAGCCTATACTCAAGTATTTCGAAATTACATGGGCCTGGCCCAATAATAAGGTGACGCAGCACCTATAATAGCCTCTGGACGAAATTTATGAAGTGGCATCTTGTATATTTCGTCCAAGGCTTCCTGCACTCCTATGGTGGCTTCAAAGTCCTGAAATCATCACTTGTAACTCCGTTCTTGTTCCCCTTGCGCATGCCATCATCTCCATGCTTGAACTTGCTCCAAGGTTCCTCTTTCTTGTCCAAGCTAGGCCCTTCATTTGTAAGCAAAACAAATGTATCCAATTTAGGCAGCATCATATTCTCATGAACATTAGAATCATTACCAAGAAACGAAAGTACCTGATAATTTAATTGGCGTGCGCGAGCTCTAGTAATTGGTCCAGTATGTATAGCAGTAGGGGCTGTGGGTGTAACAATGGTGTTGATGTCCTCATCAGTTGAGCAACTAAACATTCATACCTGTCAGCGTCTTCAGGAGCCATGTATTGCGTCTCATGATCAAAATCATCTCCAACGTGTTCTTCACTTGTAATAAGAGCCAAAGTCTCCTCATCATAGTCACTAGCGGACTCATACCCACCATCCTCAGTAGCAATCATAACACGCGGAGATTGGCATTCTCTGGCATAAGAATAATATCATGTGTGTGCCCTGTTGATCCCATAGATGAAGAAGAGCTCTGGGCAGGCCCAGAAGGTGTACTCTTGGCAGATGGTGGTGGTGGTGCCTGTTTTCTTGTATCTTGGTTGGAGTTGGCGGCTGAAGTCAGTGGTGCTGCAGTAGGACGTGTGGGAGTAGAGGAGGCACGCGGTGTCCATGATGAAGATCGACCTGCAGAAAAATTAGTTCGCGCCAATGCCTGTCGATCCTGCACTTCACGTTCAGCTTTACAAGCAAGATGGAATAAACGAGTGATATTATTATACTCCTTATACTCTAGAATGGTCTGAATCTCTCTATTTAATCCACCCATGAAACGTGCAAGCATAGCTTCATTCTCCTCAACAATACCACATCTAATCATGCCAGTTTGTAATTCCTGATAATATTCTTCTACAGAATTTTTTCCTTGTCTTAAGCGCTGCAATTTCTGAAGTAATTCACGTTGATAATATGGTGGAACCCAACGAGTACGCATATCAGTTTTCAAAGCAGCCCACGTAGCTGGAATAGGATATAATCTACAATGTTCAGACCACCATACACATGCAAAACTAGTAAAAGCACAAACAACAGCAGCAACACGTCTCTCCTCGGGATATTGTAAACATGTAAAACGCTGTTCAGTTTCTAACTCCCAAGTAAGATATATATCAGGAACATATCTACCCACAAATGGTGGAATATTCAATTTCAGTTTAGGAAGATGGTCATGATCTCGTACCTGAGCTGGTAATGCAGCCTTACCATTGCGATTATTGGCATGTGGACGACCTGGTGCTGGTACGTATTTCTGATTTTGATCAACCTCATCCTCGTAATCGCCCGCATAATCGTCCTCCTCAGCGGCAACAGGAGCCATAGAAGCATCAACAGTAGGTGCAGCGGCACCAGAAGTTTGACCAGGCTCAAGGGGAACGCCCTGTGCTCGTCCCACTTGATTTGGAAAGCGACATTGTTGTTGTTGTAGAGGTGCGACAGGTGCAGCCGGCGGTGGTTGTGGAAGACGCGCGAGCAATTCATTAAACTTGTTATCGAGCTTTGTTTCGAACGTCTTCTCAATTCCATCTATCTTCTCCATGGCCTCTTCAAATCTGTTTAGCACATCTTGCACCTGTCCACTCATCATTTGCTGAAATTTATCATGTAGCTGTTTGTTCGTCATGTTCTCCCAATCAGTCTCATCGGCTTGTGATCCTGCCATGGTTAGTAGCAATAGAAACACACAAGAATATGATCCTACAGACTACTACGAAGTGGTGGTGGTGGTGTATCACATAACCGTCAAGCGAATCTCAAATGCTTACCAGTTCTTACCCAGCAGCAGGTGGTGATCGGCAACCGTTGTAGTCAAAACTCTTAAAGATTGGACAGAGCGATTGCCATGTGGTGTCAAACGCACGACGTAGATGTATGTGGTGCGGGGAAGGCTTATGATATGGTAGCAAAAATGTCGGCAATAATCAATTCAGAGAGGCAAAGTTGAATAAACGCTCAACGACGGTACTGTGCTGGTCCTAGGCTAGACCGTACTAGAGTCACGAGCCTAGAACACTAACAAAATCACGGCGCGGCACGTAAACAAGGGAAGAGCACACTCTAAAAAAAATTCATTTTATTTTTTTGCGCTGTTTTTTTTTTGCGCTCCTTTTTTTTGGCAAAAAATCACTATGATGGTGCGGCGGCGTGACAACTTATGACCAGAACTCGAAACTCTAAAGGACTAGACGCTAAGAACAGCAACTAGACACGACGATGCAACCGCAAATTCAACAAAGCAAAAACCCTAAAAAGATTATGCAAAGGCTCAGATTGGTTCGGATATGATGAACTAACCCTAAATTTTTTTTTGGCTTTTTCGTGGACTGTAGGTATGAAGAACAGACTTGATCTAAACTACGAAAAACTGTAAAATCTCACCGAGCAACCTGAAAATCTGATACCACTTGATAGAGGCGAGGGTGTCCCGATCTTTCGATGAGATGATAGCTATCGTTTTTGGTGGAGTAGAATTTGACGATCCGACTACGAACGTGCGAGGACGTCGCGCCTTAGCAATCGCTAAACCAACTCCGAGAGGTTATTGACCACGCCGGAGCACAATCAACCTGACCACGAGGGTCTATCTCCTGCAAGCAAACGAAGAACAAGCAAGAAACTAAGATTTGCAATCTGGATATCGCGAATATAAGATGAAAGCTTTATTGATCAAGGTGGGGTTCTGTGACGTCTTGGTCTGGTCGTTGAACACAAACGAAGTACGCGAAGTTGCAGCTATGGCGAACTTTTAATCTAAACAAAACCCTAAGTCTAAACGGTGCCCTAAGGGCTGTATATATGGAGAAAGAGGGGGGGAATTTCGTGGCCCTTGAAGGAGGGGTCCGAAACCAACCCTATCTCTTGTTTCCCCACACATACGGACTCTAAAAACAGCCTATACTCAAGTATTTCGAAATTACATAGGCCTGGCCCAAAAATAAGGTGGTGTAGCACCTAAAATAAGCTATGGACGAAATTTATGAAGGGGCATCTTGTATATTTCGTCCATGTCCTTGTAGGTCATCACGGAGGCTTCAAAGTGCTTAAATATGCACTAGAAACGCCATTCTGGATCCCTTCACGCACGCCTTCATCTCCATGCTTGATCCTACTCCAGTGTTCATCCCTCTTGTCCATGCTAGGCCCTTCATTAGTAATCAATACAAATGTATCCAATTTAGGAAGCATCATATTCTCATGAACATTAGAATCATTACCAAGAAACGAAAGTACCTGATAATTTAATTGGCGTGCGCGAGCTCTAGTAATTGGTCCAGTATATGTAGCAGTAGGAGCTGTGGGTGTAACAACGGTATTGATGTCCTCATCAGACTTTAAATAGGAAAATGCAATTTCCCATATTTAATTATGGCCAATATTTTTACGGGAGTTCAATATGATCACAAAGAATATCTCCACAAGTTTTCATGAACTTTGGAGATGGATGGATATTTTCCTGGATTTAATTCCCTTAACTGGCAGAAAAAGGAATTAATTATAAATGAAAAATATTGCAAATGACTTGGCAATATTTTTGCATATCTAGGGTTTATAAATGAAGGATGATCACTGGGAGAAGTTTGGGAGTCAGCAGATCAAAGGAAATTGGGGTTCCTTTGTAACAGAAGAGATCAGGGTTTCCCTTCCGGTAACTCAGAAGGTAGGGTTTCGGTGGCAAAACCCTGAGAATATAACTTGGGTGGCAAGGTTGGACTGGAGAGAATCTCTGGTTGGACAAGGAAGGCAAGGTTAAATGACCATCTTCATATACCCAAGACCTAAAGAAATCCGATAACACCGAGAAAAAAGACGGGAGTCAAATCCCGCGAAGGAAAAAATAAACAGGAGCGAAAACCAGGGTGTTACACGTTAGTGCAAAGCCAAGCATTCAAGTGGTGATTCACCCAACAAGTGTCGTCATCATGAATAGCATATGGTGTGACAAAGGATTGTGACATGGCATGTGAGCACATAAATTGAGCAAAATCAAGTGCATCATGGAAACAAGCATGCAAATGGGAGGTAGAGATGCTAATATGTGCGACAAGTGAACAAGCATCTACCTCAAAGTCATAGCAAGCATGCAATCGCTCAATGAAAAGTCTATTGTAGGAATAGGAATCATTCACAACACCAAATAAAATGAAGTGTCTAAACACATGGGTATAGTGCAAGACAATCCCGTGCATAGGGTGTAGTGAAAATAGTATGGCACTCAACACAGTAGAAACACCAATTGTTCATCATGTGTGAGGTAATTAATTCAACCATGTAGGGATCAATGGAGCATGGCATATGTGAAGGGATGACATTGTTGCAACGAAGCATATGATTGGAGCAAGTAATCCAAGAATTGGATGCAACACACAAGGTATATATGTCATGACGCATGGACAAGTGGCAAGCATGCGTGAAAACAATATATCTAACATGGGTGCAACCAAGTGCTCCAAGATGACCAATATTTGTCATGGTGCAAGCAACAAATGTAGCAAGATCCACAATATTCATGCTCATGGGTTTGAGGTTCTCGAAAGAGAAGGATATCACCTCGAAAGCGTGTCCTTGTGCGTCCTTCACAATGCCAAAGCACAAGCAAGTGCGATGTAGAAGAGATTCGGTCGAAGGTGGGTCGCTCACAAGAGCTCGGATTGTCAACTAACGTGGAGTGGAAGTTGACACGAAGTCCAAGTATCTTGCACATGCACAAACAGAACCAAAGAACGTATGCGCATGGTAGATAAACACATCATTCATCATGATGATTCTCTTCTCTTGCACATAACTGTCGGTGCACTAAGAACGGGGCCCTTAGTCCCCCGGACTTATGCACGGGCAGTGGCAGCGTCCCCGGCAAGGGGGCTTGCCGGATACCAGCCCAAGATCAAGAACGACAAGCCATGAAGTAGATCCCGTAAGCCAAGAAAAGCTGCTCTTTGAGAAATCAAGGAGCGCATCAAGAAGACCAAGGTTCAAGATGAGCCTCGAGATCAAATACAGAGACAACCCCTACTGGCAAGGCCGAGCCGGCAAGATGAACTGATCAGGGAGGTAACGAGCCCGCAGGCTGATGAGGACATGACTACCTTGGATACGACCAAAAATATTGCATACATGTATATTTGTGAGGTGATTTCTAATGCAAACTATGCAATAATTTATTTATGTCATCCAAGACAAAAATACTTCACAAACTTTTGTGCCATGTCTAATTGCAGGTGTATGGGACATTTGTACAATCCACATATGAACATAAGGGAAAAAGAGAAGTTTATGTGCTGTTCAAAAAGTCCTTTCACGTCACTTTTGGGCCAAGAGAAGATAGAGTCCAAGTCTCTCACGTTCTGGATTCGGATTCGGACTGCACAGACATACCTGACTCAAAACGCCAAGAACTATTTCATACGGACTCCGAATTGGGTGATTCTTTTTTTGTTGGAAAGTAGATTTCGTGATCTTTCCAACCCAATTGGTTTCACCTTCAAATTCATCAGGAACGTTGAGTTGTCGTCGAAACAATCTGTCGCTGTAGCAGAATCCGAGTCTAACCACAAGTCCAAAGGTGTTGCATCACCTCCACTTGGGCCCATTGGCCTTGTACGACCTAGGGTTAGTTTTAGGCTGCCTTGGGACGTCCTCCCACCTCCTTGGCCGCCACCCTTGCTCCTATATAAGTAGATCCATCTAGTAGCTTTTTGCTTGGGATTTATTTAGTTAAAAGTTAGCCATTGCAACTTCGTGTACTTCGTTTGTGTCCAACGACCAGACCAAGACCACTTTCGGATCCCCACCTTTATCAATACTTCATCTATATTCGCAATATTCAGATTGCATTATCATATTCTTGCTTGTTCTTCGATTGCGTGCAGGAATAGACCTTCGTGGTCAGGCTGATCGTGCTTTCAGCATCGTCAGTAACCTCGGGAGATTGGTTTAGCGATTGCTAAGGCGCAACGTCGTGCACGTTTATAGTCGGATCGTCAAAGTCGACTCCACCAAATCGATAGCTATCATCTCATCGAAAGATCGGGACACCCCCGCCTCTATCAAGTGGTATCAGTTTTCAGGTTGCTCGGTGAGAATTTCCAGTTTTCCCTAGGTTAGATTTATTTTCTTACCTATTGTCCAAGAAAAAACCACAAAAAAATAAGTTAGATCTATTCATCCTTTGTCCAAGCCAGTGTGAGCCTTTGCAATTTTCTTTTCATTGTTTGCATTATTGAATTATCGGTTGCATCGTCGTGTCGAGTTGCTGGTCTTAGTGTCTAGTTCCTTTAGAGTTTCGAGTTCTGTTCACATTAGTCACGCCGCCGCTGCATCATTATCCCTTCCGCTGTCCACAACCTCTCATCCATCAAATTCCACCATGTGCTACCAACCGTTCATTGTCATAATCATAGCTGACGCCGTTCATATCTTCGCTTGATCCAATCTGCATCTTATCTAGTTTGTTTTGGAAAGAGAGAAAAAGTCAAAAAAAAAGAGAAAAAAAGTGAGATAAAAAAAAAGAGAAGAAAAAAAAGCACAAAATTCGGATCTATCTAGACTCACTCTCGTACCTGAATTCGGATTCGAATCTGTTTTGCGCACTGTTCAGTAAAACAGGCGTATCTTCCTCATACGAAGTCCGTTTTGGCTCCGTGAGTACTCAAATTAAAGCTAGCGATGAGCCGCATCTAAATAGTTTCAGAAGCAAGTTCAATATTTGACACCTCAAAATCGGCTTCTAAATAGGTCTTTTTGCCCTCCGAAGTTCATGAACACAGCTTGTTCCAGTTTTTCAGGCCAGTTTTAGAATTTTTTGACTCCTCATATCAACTCGGAATTGAGTGATTCTTTTTGCGTTTGAATGCTTGAGTCAGTGCCATTCTTGAGAAAAATTATCAGAAAATTGGCAAAAACTTTTCCAGAGGAAAGTTGGAGAGAAAGTTGTTGGTATATCCTGCTTGGCAGTTATTTCACATCATTATCTTTACTGCTATTGTGGTATTCACTTTTATCTTACTGTCTAGAGCTATTTTATATCCTTTATTGATGCTAGTTGTGCTACGCCGTGCCCTCATTACTATTCTAGGCTCGCGTCTCTAGTCCGGTCTAGCCTAGGACCAGCACAGTACCGTCGTTGAGCGTTTATTCAACATTGCATCTCTGAATTGATTATTGCTAATCTTTTGCTACCATATATAGCCAACCCAGCTCCACATATTTTTACACCGTGTATACGTACGTTCGCCTGGCAATCGCTTTACTCAATCTTCGGAGTTATTTGACACCGCTGGTTGCCCGTCACCACCTGCTGCATGGTAAGAACTTGTAAGATATTGATATTTGCTTTACTGTGAGCGCTTTACCACCACATCCTAGTAGTTCATAGGAACATTATTCTCGTTTTTTTTTTGTTTCTACTAATCATGGCAGGTTCCGGAGTTGTTAGTTCTTGGGCTTCATCGATCGTGGGAGATTTGACATCACCTAAGAAAATACAACAACCGTCACAAGAGGAGCAATTACATCAGAATGCACATAATCAGGTTAATGTTTCCATGCCACCATTTACTGGTCGTTTTAGGCCTGATTTATATATTGAATGGGAGTACGAAATAAATGCTATATTTGCTTCCCATAATTTTGATGAGCGTGGAAAATTTCAAGCTGCGGTTAGTACTTTTAGTAGCTTTGCTTTAGTTTGGTGGAGTGAATATTGTCGGTTAAACCCTGATCTTATACCTACTACTTGGGATGATTCAAAACTTGTCATGAGAGATAGATTCGTTGATGTCTATTATACTCGTGGCATGATTAAAAAAATACAACATTTAAAACAAGGCACTGACACGGTAACAAAATACTATGATGATTTAAAAACTACATTATTGCACTCATTTTTAGAAGAAAGTGAAGAAGATTTTATGGATAGATTTTGGGGAGGATTAAACCGTGATATTCAAGAGATTCTAATTCATGAAGAGTGTTATCCTATGGACCATTTGTTTCGTCTTGCTTGCAAAGCTGAACAGGAAATAAAACGACGTGTTGGCCACAAGGAGAACAAGCGCACGGTGCACATTCCAAGTGTTGATACAAATGTTTTTTCAACTACTAGGCGTACTATGACAACCACATCCGTTGTTGCGAGGACTACATCATCTCCATCATGTGACACATCACCTCCAAGAGTGCCTACATCGTCTGAGTTGATCATAAGAGGTAATGACAAAGGTACAGATTTTCAACTTTCACATGAAAATGATGCATGCCTAGTTAACTTGAATACATCATGTGTTGTGTTACCTATTGATTTGAGCACACCAGCTATTTTAGAGAATCGTGTTACTGTCATGAATGCGTCATGTGATCAAAGAGTTGAAGTATCAACAATTTTGAGTGCACCCAATGAATTAACTGTTGATGCAAAAGAAACAATGTTTAATCATTTTGATATGACCTCTAATCTTGGTGATGATTTTGTGTCAAATGACTTATTGCATGTTTGCTTATTTAAGCATGTTGTAGCATATAAATTTGATGCAAGTAAAGTTTATTCACCAATGTTGGGATGGTTTAATGATGAACATTGTCAATCCTTGGATATGAATAAGAGCTTCACTTATATGTGCAAATTGAGTTGCAATATTTTCATGTCTTCTAATACTTGTGATAATATTTTGGCTTTACATTTTATGAACTATGAAAGTTACTCATGTATACATGTGTCATATGTGCAAAAATCAAGGGAAGTAAAAATGGATGACATATACATATACAACATGTACACCTTGTCTCTTTTGTTAGCCACATTTCAGATTAAGCAACGCCGAGGACGGCTTTGTTTTCAAGAAGGGGAGGATGATGAGGACATGACTAACTTGGATACGACCAAAAATATTGCATACATGTATATTTTTGAGGTGATTTCTAATGCAAACTATGCAATAATTTATTTATGTCATCCAAGACAAAAATACTTCACAAACTTTTGTGCCATGTCTAATTGCAGGTGTATGGGACATTTGTACAATCCACATATGAACATAAGGGAAAGAGAGAAGTTTATGTGCTGTTCAAAAAGTCCTTTCACGTCACTTTTGGGCCAAGAGAAGATAGAGTCCAAGTCTCTCACGTTCTGGATTTAGATTCGGACTGCACAGACATACCTGACTCAAAACGCCAAGAACTATTTCATACGGTCTCCGAATTGGGTGATTCTTTTTTTGTTGGAAAGTAGATTTCGTGCTCTTTCTAACCCAATTGGTTTCACCTTCAAATTCATCCGGAGCGTTGAGTTGTCGTCGAAACTATCTGACGCTGTAGCAGAATCCGAGTCAAACCACAAGTCCAAATGTGTTGCATCACCTCCACTTGGGCCCATTGGCCTTGTACGACCTAGGGTTAGTTTTAGGCTGCCTTGGGACGTCCTCCCACCTCGTTGGCCGCCACCCCTTGCTCCTATATAAGTAGATCCATCTAGTAGCTTTTTGCTTGGGATTTATTTAGTTAAAAGTTAGCCATTGCAACTTCGTGTACTTCGTTTGTGTCCAACGACCAGACCAAGACCGCTTTCGGATCCCCACCTTTATCAATACTTCATCTATATTCGCAATATTCAGATTGCATTATCATATTCTTGCTTGTTCTTCGATTGCGTGCAGGAATAGACCTTCGTGGTCAGGCTGATCGTGCTTTCAACATGGTCAGTAACCTCGGGAGATTGGTTTAGCGATTGCTAAGGTGCAACGTCGTGCATGTTTATAGTCGGATCGTAAAAGTCGACTCCACCAAATCGATAGCTATCATCTCATCGAAAGATCGGGACACCCCCGCCTCTATCACAGGCGGTTAGGTAAGGCTTGCCGGACACGTGACAGCTCATCGGAAGGATTTTTACCTTTATCAACACTCGTTCAAATGGCGTTTCAAGATAATAGGTGTTAGCTAGGCAAGCGGTGCAGCATCCTTGCCGGGGCTTCTCCTCCTCACGACACCTACCGATGCATTTAATGCTTCTTGTCCTAACTAGCAGAGTTAGGTATGATAGCAATGTTTGCTATCTAATGAACATGTAGTTACCTTTTTGCCACTGTGGTTACCCCTTGAGCTATAAAAGGAGGGCCATGGCAACCTTTAAAAGGGTTCGAACCCATTCAAACCCCACGCACACTTGCACATGTAGCTGCCTCATCCTTGCGCCTTGCTGGGAGGGAAGCGCTCCTTGTACTTGTGCATCCAATCTTCTAATACACCAAGGCAGGAGTAGGGTATTACACCTCAAAGGTGGCCCGAACCTGGGTAAAAGATTGTTGTGCCCTGTGTTGATCCTGCTCTTTGCACTCAGTGCATTCCCCTCGCCGAACCACAAATGATGAGGACATAACTACCGTGGATACGACCAAAAATATTGCATACATGTATATTTGTGAGGTGATTTCTAATGCAAACTATGCAATAATTTATCTATGTCATCCAGGACAAAAATACTTCACAAACTTTTGTGTCATGTCTAATTGCAGGTGTATGGGACATTTGTACAATCCACATATGAAGATAAGGGGAAAAGAGATGTTTAGGTGTTGTTCAAAAAGTCCTCTCACGTCACTTTTGGGCCAAGATAAGATAGAGTCCAAGTCTCTCACGTTCTGGATTCAGATTCGGACTGCACAGACATACCTGACTCAAAATGCCAAGAACTCTTTCATACGGACTCCGAATTGGGTGATTCTTTTTTTGTTGGAAAGTAGATTTCGTGCTCTTTCCAACCCAGTTGGATTCACCTTCAAATTCGTCCGGAGCGTTGAGTTCTTGACAAAACAATCTGACGCTGCAACAGAATCCGAGTCAAACTACAAGTCCAAAGGTGTTGCATCACCTCCACTTGGGCCCATGAGCCTTGTACGACCTAGGGTTAGTTTTAGGCTGCCTTGGGACGTCCTCCCACCTCCTTGGCCGCCACCCCTTACTCCTATATAAGTAGATCCATCTAGTAGCTATTTCCTTGGGATTTGTTTAGTTAAAAGTTAGCCATTGCAACTTCGTGTACTTCGTTTGTGTCCAACGACCAGACCAAGACCGCTTTCGGATCCCCACCTCTATCAATACTTCATCTATATTCGCAATATTCAGATTGCATTATCATATTCTTGCTTGTTCTTCGATTGCGTGCAGGAATAGACCTTCGTGGTCAGGCTGATCGTGCTTTCAGTATCGTCAGTAACCTCGGGAGATTGGTTTAGCGATTGCTAAGGCGCAACGTCGTGCACATTTGTAGTCGGATCGTCAAAGTCGACTCCACCAAATCGATAGCTATCATCTCATCGAAAGATCGGGACACCCCCGCCTCTATCAACAAAGGGGCTACATCACCCCATAGATCACTGCTACAGCGAGGTGCTATACAAACGGTTTTTAACCCCTTTCCGCGACAACATTTTAAACCGTCGCCTAGTGAGTGTGGGTGATAGGGGGTCCTTCCCACACGACCCAGAAACCATCGGGGATAGGCAGCCATGATGCATACAGTTGTCCCTATTGTTTCATATATCTTGAATATCCCAAAAACTCCATCCTTGCTACTCGTGCGTGCTGGCATTACCATCGTAGTCGGTATTCTGTGGTGCTATGTTTACGATGCATGGGCCATCAGAAACAGTTCATGATTATAGAACATGTATGATAAGCAGACAATCACACACATTCACTTTTTCCGAACCGTATGCGATAACTAACTAAGAAGATTAGCTAATCATCGTATGAGTGTCGGATAGGATTACAAAATGTCGGACCGTCGTAACATCGTCGTACATGATAACTATCGCACATGCTATTCTGTAGTGCAATGTTTACGATGCGTACCATATCAGAAACAATTCATGGTTGCAAATCGTGTACGATAAGGCAACTATCACAAACATTTAGTTTGCCCGCATCGTTTGTGATATTGTCTAACATCACACACGCTTTGCAAACGGCAACTGTGTGCATGCTCGCACACGTTTCCTCTCTGTGAACTGTGTCGGATAATGGTGTATATCACAAATGTTTGTGTTTTACTGACCGTGTGCGCCGTAATGACCTGCAGAGCATAATTTCACCGTAATTTAATTGCTACTATTTTAAATTGTACAAGATTTGAATTTGAAAGTATGCTATAGCTTTATTCATATCCATCAGGTTCAAACAACCAATGCATTATTCGATTCATAGGTACATATGTTCAAGAATTACATAACCACCAAATAAAGAATGATGAACCACAGTTGTATACTAGTACTATTAAAGACGGTAAAGAAAGAGGCGAAATACATTCTGGTTGCTGAACAAGGTGAAGCGAAATGCCCATATTGTGCCCTCCTCCATGCAGAAGGCACGCACGACTCTAGTCCAACCCCTTGTGATGGCCGACCGCCCATCCTTCATTGTCTTCATGAACACATCTAGATAGTCATCGTGTTCTGGTAGAAATACTTTAACATTTGCATGCCCACCAATCATGTAGTTTGAGAGGTAATCTTGAGTAAACTGCTTTGGGAACCACTGCAAAGGAAAAAGATTCGGACATTGTCATCTAACATGACTCATTATGGGCAGTAAAAGGAAGGCTGCAGAGTTCTTACTTACTGTCGGTGTCAAAACCGGCCGATCTCGGGTAGGGGGTCCCGAACTGTGCATCTGAGGATCGAAGGTAACAAGGAACAAAGGGAACACGATGTTTACCCAGGTTCGGGCCCTCTTAATGGAGGTAAAACCCTACGTCCTGCTTGATTGTATTTGATGAGTATGGGGGTTACAAGAGTTAATCTACCTCGACATCGTGATGGCTAAACCCTAGATGTCTAGCCTATGATTGTTATGATAGCCTCTACGGACTAACCCCTCTGGTTTATATAGATACCGGAGGGGGCTAGGGTTTGTACAGTGTCGGTTTACAGGAAGGAAATTACACATCCGGACGCCAATCTTGCCGTCCACGTAAGGGAGAGTCCCATCCAGACACGGGAAAAGGCCTTCTACTTTATATCTTCACGGCCCATCAGTCCGGCCCATGTCACATAGCCCGGATGCCCGAGGACCCCTTAATCCAGGACTCCCTCAGTAGCCCCCGAACTTGCCTTCAATGACGACGTAGTATCCGGCTTATGTCTTTGGCTTTGCAAGGCAGGTTCTTCATTTGTACTTTGGATTGACGACAGTCCGGCTCTGACCCCGATGTGCTGCTCTTATGATTCTTTTTTTTTGCAGTCGCTTCGATTTCCGCGCACTGGGTGAATACGAACAGCCTGTGATTTTTTGCAAATAAGCCCCTCACCATGCGCGGACGGCATCTATATAAGGAGAGCTAGATCCCCAAATGCCATCTCATATCACGCAAAAGAAAGACCGTCGAGATTAGCTACGAACAAACCCTTCCAACATGGCCAGCGCTCCAGGCTCATCTTCGCATCCTCATGGCCCTCAAGAGGGTGATTGGCAGAGTTGTTCCGTGCCTCATCTTCAGCTGAGTCGACTCCAGACGCAGGGCTACCTTCCTCTCGCGGATCTAGTCCCTGTTCGAGCGGGATTGGCCTCAATTGGCAATGACGTGATGGCTGAGAATTTCCCCAACCCCAATAAGGAGGAGAGGGTGTGCTTCGTCCCCTTTCTGCTGCGGGGCCTAGGATTTCCAATCCATCCCTTTCTCAGGGGCCTATTGGAATTTTACGGCATCCAACTGCACAACCTTACCCCAGGTTCGATTCTGCAAATCTCAGGTTTTGTTGCCCTCTGCGAACTGTTCTTAGGCATCAAGGCCCATTTTGAACTATGGAGGAAGTTCTTTTGCCTTGTTCCCCGCCACCGGGAAGGCTCTATTTTTGAAGTGGGCGATGCCGAAATATGGCGTATAGCCGAATCCGGATACCTCGTAGGAACTCCCAAGGAGGTATACGCTCAATGGGCTTCGGAATGGTTTTATATAGACGACGTCCCACTGCCAGACCCAGTTCAGCGCGGCCTTCCTGAATTTTCCAGTGCTCCTTTAAAGAAGCGTTTCAACTGGCGTCCCCGAAGTCCCAAGGAGGAAGACAGTGCGGAAATAAAAAGGTTGGTTAACAAGATCAGGTTATTAGCCCATACCGAGCTCTCGATAGTCGAGTTCATGGCTATTGCAATAAAGAGGTGCGTCCAGCCTCTTCAATCCAAAGTAACTCCCTTATGGTGTTATAATGGAGAAGATGACGCTACCTGTTACAGACAGAAAGGTCCGAATACCCCAGTCGAACTGGCCACAATCCTGGCCGATCTGTATAAGGGTGAGAAAGAAGACTTCCTCCGCTTAAACTGCCGGGAGGGCTATTCCATGTATAACCCCGTAGAATGGGTAAGATTTCGATTGTCTACGCTGCTTTTATTGCTGTCACAGACACTAATCAACTTTGCCCTTTGTCACCAAAAAACAGTCATGGAGGAAGATGATCGAGGACGTCCACTGTCCCGCTCCACAGCCAGAGGATCATAACCGTGATGGAGACCCTGGCTTTCACGAGGATCCGGACATACACATAGAGTTCGATGATGGGGTATTCTATCAAGCGAGCCTTGACGGCTTAAGAGAGGCTATCACTGCTGACTACCCCCGCCTCTATCCCTTCTGCATCGTAAGTATTCGGAGGGCTCTTGAAAGGAAATCCTTATCTGCACTTTTGCTTATTACGCCGTTGCGGACTTTTAACAGGATCGGCGTTCGGCAGACCGTACCTCCTCGAGGGCGGCCCCTACGCAGGGTAGCCGTTCAAAACGAAAGGGGACCGGGGGTGCTGCAGAAACCCCACAATCTTCCAAGAGGTATGTCCGCGTAATACATGCCTAGACATGAGTCCGGATTGTTTAAAGTCTCCTTCGTGTGTTTGATGTCAGGAGAAACACGCGGCAGACGGTGGGCAAACGCCCTGCTAGCCGAATGTCCGCCAATCCGGTGCCGGACTCGCCAACTAGGACGAGAACCGAGGCAATGCCAGATCCGAATCCTCAAGAGAATTCGGACGACGTATCTGTCACGAATTCCGAAGTGGAGAGTGTGATGAATCATCGTAGATTAAAGGAAGCCATTGATGAGGACATCAATACCATTGTTACACCCACAACCCCTGCTGCTATACATACTGGACCAATTACTAGAGCTCGCGCACGCCAATTAAATTATCAGGTACTTTCGTTTCTTGGTAATGATTCTAATGTTCATGAGAATATGATGCTGCCTAAATTGGATACATTTGTTTTGCTTACAAATGAAGGGCCTAGCTTGGACAAGAAAGAGGAACCTTGGAGCAAGTTCAAGCATGGAGATGATGGCATGCGCAAGGGGAACAAGAACGGAGTTACAAGTGATGATTTCAGGACTTTGAAGCCACCATAATGAGTGCAGGAAGCCTTGGACGAAATATACAAGATGCCACTTCATAAATTTCGTCCAGAGGCTATTATAGGTGCTGCGTCACCTTATTAATGGGCCAGGCTGATAGAGGCGAGGGTGTCCCGATCTTTCGATGAGATGATATCTATCGTTTTTGGTGGAGTAGACTTTGACGATCCGACTACGAACGTGCGAGGACGTCGCGCCTTAGCAATCGCTAAACCAACTCCGAGAGGTTATTGACCACGCCGGAGCACAATCAACCTGACCCCGAGGGTCTATCTCCTGCAAGCAAACGAAGAACAAGCAAGAAACTAAGATTTGCAATCTGGATATTGCGAATATAAGATGAAAGCTTTATTGATCGAGGTGGGGTTCTGTGACGTCTTGGTCTGGTAGTTGAACACAAACGAAGTACGCGAAGTTGCAGCTATGGCGAACTTTTAATCTAAACAAAACCCAGAGTCTAAACGGTGCCCTAAGGGCTGTATATATGGAGGAAGAGGGGGGGGGATTTCGTGGCCCTTGAAGGAGTAGTCCGAAACCAACCCTATCTCTTGTTTCCCCACACATACGGACTCTAAAAATAGCCTATACTCAAGTATGTCGAAATTACATGGGCCTGGCCCAATAATAAGGTGACGCAGCACCTATAATAGCCTCTGGACGAAATTTATGAAGTGGCATCTTGTATATTTCGTCCAAGGCTTCCTGCACTCCTTATGGTGGCTTCAAAGTCCTGAAATCATCACTTGTAACTCCGTTCTTGTTCCCCTTGCGCATGCCATCATCTCCATGCTTGAACTTGCTCCAAGGTTCCTCTTTCTTGTCCAAGCTAGGCCCTTCATTTGTAAGCAAAACAAATGTATCCAATTTAGGCAGCATCATATTCTCATGAACATTAGAATCATTACCAAGAAACGAAAGTACCTGATAATTTAATTGGCGTGCGCGAGCTCTAGTAATTGGTCCAGTATGTATAGCAGCAGGGGCTGTGGGTGTAACAATGGTATTGATGTCCTCATCATCCTCCCCTTCTTGAAATGAAGTCGTCCTCGACGGAAGCTCATCTTCCTCACCCAAATAAGGCTTCAAATCTGCAATGTTAAAAGTGGGACTAACCCCAAAATCTGCAGGCAGCTCAAGTTTACATGCATTATCATTTATTTTCTCTAACACCTTAAAAGGACCATCAGCACGTGGCATTAGCTTTGATTTGCGCAAATCAGGAAATCTATCCTTACGCAAATGTAACCAAACAAGATCTCCAGGTGCAAACACAACATGTTTTCTACCCTTATCTCCAGCAAGTTTATATTTAGCATTCATATGCTCAATGTTCTCCTTAGTTAACTCATGCATTTTTACGATCAATTCAGCACGTTGTTTAGCATCAAAATTAACCTTCTCCGAAGATGGAAGAGGCAACAAATCAATAGGTGCACGAGGTAGGAAACCATATACAATTTCAAAAGGGCACATCTTAGTAGTAGAATGCAACGAACGATTATAAGCAAATTCAATATGAGGCAAGCATTCTTCCCACATTTTCTTGTTATTCTTCAAAACAGCCCTAAGCATAGTAGACAAAGTTCTATTGACTACTTCAGTTTGTCCATCAGTTTGGGGGTGACAAGTAGTACTAAAAAGCAGTTTAGTCCACAACTTAGCCCATAAACATCTCCAAAAGTGGCTAAGAAATTTGGTATCACGATCTGAAACAATAGTATTTGGCACACCATGCAAGCGAATAATTTCACGAAAGAACAAATCAGCAACATTAGCAGCATCATCGCTTTTATGACATGGTATAAAGTGTGCCATTTTCGAGAACCTATCCACGACAACAAATATGCTATCCCTCCCCTTCTTTGTTCGAGGTAAACCCAAAACAAAGTCCATAGATATATCCTCCCATGGAACACTAGGTACAGGCAACGGCATATATAAACCATGAGGATTGAGTCGTGACTTAGCTTTTTGACATGTAGTGCAGCGAGCAACAAAGCACTCAACATCCCGTCTCATCTTTGGCCAAAAGAAATGTGTAGCAAGTACATCCTCCGTCTTCTTTACGCCAAAGTGTCCCATTAATCCTCCTCCATGCGCCTCCTGCAACAACAAAAGACGAACGGAGCTAGCTGGAATGCATAGCTTGTTAGCACGAAACACAAATCCATCGTTAACGACGAACTTGTTCCATGTTCTCCCTTCTTTACAATTCTGCAATACATCTTTAAATTCAGCATCATGCACATATTAATAGAGGCGAGGGTGTCCCGATCTTTCGATGAGATGATAGCTATCGTTTTTGGTGGAGTAGACTTTGACGATCCGACTACGAACGTGCGAGGACGTCGCGCCTTAGCAATCGCTAAACCAACTCCGAGAGGTTATTGACCACGCCGGAGCACAATCAACCTGACCACGAGGGTCTATCTCCTGCAAGCAAACGAAGAACAAGCAAGAAACTAAGATTTGCAATCTGGATATTGCGAATATAAGATGAAAGCTTTATTGATCAAGGTGGGGTTCTGTGACGTCTTGGTCTGGTCGTTGAACACAAACGAAGTACGCGAAGTTGCAGCTATGGCGAACTTTTAATCTAAACAAAACCCAAAGTCTAAACGGTGCCCTAAGGGCTGTATATATGGAGGAAGAGGAGGGGATTTCGTGGCCCTTGAAGGAGGGGTCCGAAACCAACCCTATCTCTTGTTTCCCCACACATACGGACTCTAAAAACAGCCTAAACTCAAGTATTTCGAAATTACATGGGCCTGGCCCAATAATAAGGTGACGCAGCACCTATAATAGCCTCTGGACGAAATTTATGAAGTGACATCTTGTATATTTCGTCCAAGGCTTCCTGCACTCATTATGGTGGCTTCAAAGTCCTGAAATCATCACTTGTAACTCCGTTCTTGTTCCCCTTGTGCATGCCATCATCTCCATGCTTGAACTTGCTCCAAGGTTCCTCTTTCTTGTCCAAGCTAGGCCCTTCATTTGTAAGCAAAACAAATGTATCCAATTTAGGCAGCATCATATTCTCATGAACTTTAGAATCATTACCAAGAAACGAAAGTACCTGATATTTTAATTGACGTGCGCGAGCTCTAGTAATTGGTCCAGTATGTATAGAAGCAGGGGCTGTGGGTGTAACAACGGTATTGATGTCCTCATCAGGTAGACCATGGCAATTTGATAAAAATTCTGTACACCATGGTAGAAACAATCAGTATACTCTTGTTCATAAGGATAAACATATTACTTTGCTTCCTATGACTCCTAATTCTATTTTGAAAGATGATATTAATAGAGCTAGTAAAGCAAAACAGGAGAAAAATAAGAGTGAAAATCAGATTGTGGCAAAAGAATTTGAGCAACAAATGAAGCCTAATAATAAACCATCTAGTGTTGCTTCTGAAATTAAATTGAAAAGTGCATGCTTACTTGCCACCAAATCTGATATTGATGATCTAGATTTCAGCAATTCTGTTTGCTATGCTTTTGTGTGCAAAGAGGCGTTATTTTCATTCGAGGACGTGCCTTCCTCTTTGCCTCCTGCGGTCACTAACATTTTGCAGGAGTTCGCTGACGTCTTTCCACAAGACGTGCCACCGGGATTACCACCTATTCGCGGGATTGAGCATCAGATTGACTTAATTCCCGGTGCTTCGTTGCCAAACCGTGCACCATACCGTACCAATCCAGAGGAGACGAAGGAGATTATGCGTCAAGTACAGGAGTTGCTCGACAAAGGTTATATACACGAATCCCTTAGTCCTTGTGCTGTTCCTATTATTCTAGTGCCGAAAAAGGATGGTACATCGCGTATGTGTGTTGATTGTAGAGGCATTAATAATATTACTATTCGTTATCGTCATCCTATTCCTAGACTAGATGATATGCTTGATGAATTGAGTGGCTCTACAATATTCTCCAAAGTTGATTTGCGTAGTGGATACCATCAAATTCGTATGAAATTGGGGGATGAATGGAAAACAGCATTTAAAACAAAGTTTGGATTATATGAGTGGTTAGTCATGCCTTTTGGGTTAACTAATGCACCTAGTACTTTCATGAGATTAATGAACGAAGTTTTACGTGCTTTCATTGGACGATTTGTGGTAGTCTATTTTGATGATATACTGATTTATAGCAGATCTGATGAGGACATCAATACCATTGTTACAACCACAACCCCTGCTTCTATACATACTGGACCAATTACTAGAGCTCGCGCACGCCAATTAAAATATCAGGTACTTTCGTTTCTTGGTAATGATTCTAAAGTTCATGAGAATATGATGCTGCCTAAATTGGATACATTTGTTTTGCTTACAAATGAAGGGCCTAGCTTGGACAAGAAAGAGGAACCTTGGAGCAAGTTCAAGCATGGAGATGATGGCATGCACAAGGGGAACAAGAACGGAGTTACAAGTGAAGATTTCAGGACTTTGAAGCCACCATAATGAGTGCAGGAAGCCTTGGACGAAATATACAAGATGTCACTTCATAAATTTCGTCCAGAGGCTATTATAGGTGCTGCGTCACCTTATTATTGGGCCAGGCCCATGTAATTTCGAAATACTTGAGTATAGGCTGTTTTTAGAGTCCGTATGTGTGGGGAAACAAGAGATAGGGTTGGTTTCGGACCCCTCCTTCAAGGGCCACGAAATCCCCTCCTCTTCCTCCATATATGCAGCCCTTAGGGCACCGTTTAGACTTTGGGTTTTGTTTAGATTAAAAGTTCGCCATAGCTGCAACTTCGCGTACTTCGTTTGTGTTCAACGACCAGACCAAGACGTCACAGAACCCCACCTTGATCAATAAAGCTTTCATCTTATATTCGCAATATCCAGATTGCAAATCTTAGTTTCTTGCTTGTTCTTCGTTTGCTTGCAGGAGATAGACCCTCGTGGTCAGGTTGATTGTGCTCCGGCGTGGTCAATAACCTCTCGGAGTTGGTTTAGCGATTGCTAAGGCGCGACGTCCTCGCACGTTCGTAGTCGGATCGTCAAAGTCTACTCCACCAAAAACGATAGCTATCATCTCATCGAAAGATCGGGACACCCTCGCCTCTATCAGAGATGGTGGAGAAGCTATCTCTCACCACAAGACCACATCCACATCCTTACTATATCCAATGGTTCAACAACAGCGGCAAGGTTAAGGTAACACGTACTGTTCGTGTGCATTTTAGTATCTCTACATATGCTGATTATGTTGATTGTGATGCGGTACCCATGCAAGCATGTTCATTATTACTTGGTAGACCATGGCAATTTGATAAAAATTCTGTACACCATGGTAGAAACAATCAGTACACTCTTGTTCATAAGGATAAACATATTACTTTGCTTCCTATGACTCCTGATTCTATTTTGAAAGATGATATTAATAGAGCTAGTAAAGCAAAGCAGGAGAAAAATAAGAGTGAAAATCAGATTGTGGCAAAAGAATTTGAGCAACAAATGAAGCCTAATAATAAACCATCTAGTGTTGCTTCTGAAATTAAATTGAAAAGTGCATGCTTACTTGCCACCAAATCTGATATTGATGAGCTAGATTTCAGCAATTCTGTTTGCTATGCTTTTGTGTGCAAAGAGGCGTTATTTTCATTCGAGGACGTGCCTTCCTCTTTGCCTCCTGCGGTCACTAACATTTTGCAGGAGTTCGCTGACGTCTTTCCACAAGACGTGCCACCGGGATTACCACCTATTCGCGGGATTGAGCATCAGATTGACTTAATTGCCGGTGCTTCGTTGCCAAACCGTGCGCCATACCGTACCAATCCAGAGGAGACGAAGGAGATTATGCGTCAAGTACAGGAGCTGCTCGACAAAGGTTATATACGCGAATCTCTTAGTCCTTGTGCTGTTCCTATTATACTAGTGCCAAAAAAGGATGGTACGTCGCGTATGTGTGTTGATTGTAGAGGCATTAATAATATTACTATTCGTTATCGTCATCCTATTCCTAGGCTAGATGATATGCTTGATGAATTGAGTGGCTCTACAATATTCTCCAAAGTTGATTTGCGTAGTGGATACTATCAAATTCGTATGAAATTGGGAGATGAATGGAAAACAGCATTTAAAACTAAGTTCGGTTTATATGAGTGGTTAGTCATGCCTTTTGGGTTAACTAATGCACCTAGTACTTTCATGAGATTAATGAACGAAGTTTTACGTGCTTTCATTGGACGATTTGTGGTAGTTTACTTTGATGATATACTGATTTATAGCAGATCTTTGGAGGAACATTTGGAACATTTACGTGCTGTTTTTATTGCTTTACGTGATGCACGTTTGTTTGGTAACCTTGGGAAGTGCACCTTTTGCACCGACCGAGTATCTTTTCTTGGCTATGTTGTTACTCCACAGGGAATTGAAGTTGATAAAGCCAAGATTGAAGCTATTGAGAGTTGGCCGCAGCCCAAAACGGTCACACAAGTGAGGAGTTTCCTTGGCCTCGCTGGTTTCTATAGGCGTTTTGTGAGAGATTTCAGTACCATTGCTGCACCTCTCAACGAGCTTACAAAGAAGGATGTGCCTTTTGTTTGGGGTACCGCACAGGAAGAAGCCTTCACGGTGTTGAAAGATAAGTTAACACATGCTCCTTTACTCCAACTTCCTGATTTTAATAAGACTTTTGAGCTTGAATGTGATGCTAGTGGAATTGGATTACGAGGTGTGTTATTACAAGATGGCAAACCTGTTGCATACTTTTCTGAAAAATTGAGTGGGCCTAGTCTGAATTACTCTACTTATGATAAGGAATTATATGCTCTTGTTCGGACTTTGGAAACATGGCAACATTATTTATGGCCCAAAGAATTTGTTATTCATTCTGATCATGAATCTTTGAAACATATTAAAAGTCAAGCCAAACTGAACCGTAGACATGCTAAATGGGTTGAATTCATTGAGACTTTCCCTTATGTCATTAAACACAAGAAGGGTAAAGAAAATGTTATTGCTGATGCATTGTCTCGTCGTTATACTATGCTTTCACAACTTGACTTTAAAATATTTGGTTTGGAGACCATCAAAGATCAATATGTGCATGATGCTGAATTTAAGGATGTATTGCAGAATTGTAAAGAAGGGAGAACATGGAACAAGTTCGTCGTTAACGATGGATTTGTGTTTCGTGCTAACAAGCTATGCATTCCAGCTAGCTCCGGTCGTCTTTTGTTGTTGCAGGAGGCGCATGGACGAGGATTATTGGGACACTTTGGCGTAAAGAAGACAGAGGATTTACTTGCTACACATTTCTTTTGGCCAAAGATGAGACGGGATGTTGAGCGCTTTGTTGCTCGCTGCACTACATGTCAAAAAGCTAAGTCACGACTCAATCCTCATGGTTTATATATGCCTTTGCCTGTACCTAGTGTTCCATGGGAGGATATATCTATGGACTTTGTTTTGGGTTTACCTCGAACAAAGAAGGGGAGGGATAGCATATTTGTTGTCGTGGATAGGTTCTCGAAAATGGCACACTTTATACCATGTCATAAAAGCGATGATGCTGCTAATGTTGCTGATTTGTTCTTTCGTGAAATTATTCGCTTGCATGGTGTGCCAAATACTATTGTTTCAGATCGTGATACCAAATTTCTTAGCCACTTTTGGAGATGTTTATGGGCTAAGTTGGGGACTAAACTGCTTTTTAGTACTACTTGTCACCCCCAAACTGATGGACAAACTGAAATAGTCAATAGAACTTTGTCTACTATGCTTAGGGCTGTTTTGAAGAATAACAAGAAAATGTGGGAAGAATGCTTGCCTCATATTGAATTTGCTTATAATCGTTCGTTGCATTCTACTACTAAGATGTGCCCTTTTGAAATTGTATATGGTTTCCTACCTCGTGCACCTATTGATTTGTTGCCTCTTCCATCTTCGGAGAAGGTTAATTTTGATGCTAAACAACGTGCTGAATTGATCGTAAAAATGCATGAGTTAACTAAGGAGAACATTGAGCATATGAATGCTAAATATAAACTTGCTGGAGATAAGGGTAGAAAACATGTTGTGTTTGCACCTGGAGATCTTGTTTGGTTACATTTGCGTAAGGATAGATTTCCTGATTTGCGCAAATCAAAGCTAATGCCACGTGCTGATGGTCCTTTTAAGGTGTTAGAGAAAATAAATGATAATGCATATAAACTTGAGCTGCCTACAGATTTTGGGGTTAGTCCCACTTTTAACATTGCAGATCTGAAGCCTTATTTGGGTGAGGAAGATGAGCTTCCGTCGAGGACGACTTCATTTCAAGAAGGGGAGGATGATGAGGACATCAATACCATTGTTACACCCACAACCCCTGCTTCTATACATACTGGACCAATTACTAGAGCTCGCGCACGCCAATTAAAATATCAGGTACTTTCGTTTCTTGGTAATGATTCTAAAGTTCATGAGAATACGATGCTGCCTAAATAGGATACATTTGTTTTGCTTACAAATGAAGGGCCTAGCTTGGACAAGAAAGAGGAACCTTGGAGCAAGTTCAAGCATGGAGATGATGGCATGCACAAGGGGAACAAGAACGGAGTTACAAGTGATGATTTCAGGACTTTGAAGCCACCATAATGAGTGCAGGAAGCCTTGGACGAAATATACAAGATGTCACTTCATAAATTTCGTCCAGAGGCTATTATAGGTGCTGCGTCACCTTATTATTGGGCCAGGCCCATGTAATTTCGAAATACTTGAGTATAGGCTGTTTTTAGAGTCCGTATGTGTGGGGAAACAAGAGATAGGGTTGGTTTCGGACCCCTCTTTCAAGGGCCACGAAATCCCACCCTCCTCCTCCATATATACAGCCCTTAGGGCACCGTTTAGACTTTGGGTTTTGTTTAGATTAAAAGTTCGCCATAGCTGCAACTTCGCGTACTTCGTTTGTGTTCAACGACCAGACCAAGACGTCACAGAACCCCACCTCGATCAATAAAGCTTTCATCTTATATTCGCAATATCCAGATTGCAAATCTTAGTTTCTTGCTTGTTCTTCGTTTGCTTGCAGGAGATAGACCCTCGGGGTCAGGTTGATTGTGCTCCGGCGTGGTCAATAACCTCTCGGAGTTGGTTTAGCGATTGCTAAGGCGCGACGTCCTCGCACGTTCGTAGTCGGATTGTCAAAGTCTACTCCACCAAAAACGATAGATATCATCTCATCGAAAGATCGGGACACCCTCGCCTCTATCATGTGCGGTACCCCAAACAAAAGGCACATCCTTCTTTGTAAGCTCGTTGAGAGGTGCAGCAATGGTACTGAAATCTCTCACAAAACGCCTAAAGAAACCAGCGAGGCCAAGGAAACTCCTCACTTGTGTGACCGTTTTGGGCTGCGGCCAACTCTCAATAGCTTCAATCTTGGCTTTATCAACTTCAATTCCCTGTGGAGTAACAACATAGCCAAGAAAAGATACTCGGTCGGTGCAAAAGGTGCACTTCCCAAGGTTACCAAACAAACGTGCATCACGTAGAGCAATAAAAACAACACGTAAATGTTCCAAATGTTCCTCCAAAGATCTGCTATAAATCAATATATCATCAAAGTAAACTACCACAAATCGTCCAATGAAAGCACGTAAAACTTCGTTCATTAATCTCATGAAAGTACTAGGTGCATTAGTTAACCCAAAAGGCATGACTAACCACTCATATAAACCGAACTTAGTTTTAAATGCTGTTTTCCATTCATCACCCAATTTCATACGAATTTGATGGTATCCACTACGCAAATCAACTTTGGAGAATATTGTAGAGCCACTCAATTCATCAAGCATATCATCTAGCCTAGGAATAGGATGACGATAACGAATAGTAATATTATTAATGCCTCTACAATCAACACACATACGCGACGTACCATCCTTTTTTGGCACTAGTATAATAGGAACAGCACAAGGACTAAGAGATTCGCGTATATAACCTTTGTCGAGCAGCTCCTGTACTTGACGCATAATCTCCTTCGTCTCCTCTGGATTGGTACGGTATGGCGCACGGTTTGGCAACGAAGCACCGGGAATTAAGTCAATCTGATGCTCAATCCCGCGAATAGGTGGTAATACCGGTGGCACGTCTTGTGGAAAGACGTCAGCGAACTCCTGCAAAATGTTAGTGACCGCAGGAGGCAAAGAGGAAGGCACGTCCTCGAATGAAAATAACGCCTCTTTGCACACAAAAGCATAGCAAACAGAATTGCTGAAATCTAGCTCATCAATATCAGATTTGGTGGCAAGTAAGCATGCACTTTTCAATTTAATTTCAGAAGCAACACTAGATGGTTTATTATTAGGCTTCATTTGTTGCTCAAATTCTTTTGCCACAATCTGATTTTCACTCTTATTTTTCTCCTGCTTTGCTTTACTAGCTCTATTAATATCATCTTTCAAAATAGAATCAGGAGTCATAGGAAGCAAAGTAATATGTTTATCCTTATGAACAAGAGTATACTGATTGTTTCTACCATGGTGTACAGAATTTTTATCAAATTGCCATGGTCTACCAAGTAATAATGAACATGCTTGCAAGGGTACCACATCGCAATCAACATAATCAGCATATGTAGAGATACTAAAATGCACACGAACAGTACGTGTTACCTTAACCTTGCCGCTGTTGTTGAACCATTGGATATGGTAAGGATGTGGATGTGGTCTTGTGGTGAGAGATAGCTTCTCCACCATCTCCATGCTAGCCAAGTTGTTGCAGCTCCCTCCATCTATGATGACGCGAACAGAACGTTCCTTCACAACTCCCTTTGTATGGAACAAATTATGCCTCTGATTTTGCTCAGCTTGTGTGACCTGCACACTCAAAACACGTTGAGCAACTAAACATTCATACCTGTCAGCGTCTTCAGGAGCCATGTATTGCGTCTCACGATCAGAATCATCTCCACCGTGTTCTTCACTTGTAATAAGAGCCAAAGTCTCCTCATCATAATCACTAGCGGACTCATACCCACCATCCTCAGTAGCAATCATAACACGCGGAGATTGGCATTCTCTCGCATAATGACCTCTTCCCTTACAACGACGACAAATAATATCATGTGTGTGCCCTGTTGATGCCATAGATGAAGGAGAGCTCTGGGCAGGCCCAGAAGGTGTACTCTTGGCAGATGGTGGTGGTGGTGCCTGTTTTCTTGTATCTCGGTTGGCATTGGCGGCTGAAATCAGTGGTGCCGCAGTAGGACGTGTGGGAGTAGAGGAGGCACGTGGTGTCCATGATGAAGATCGACCTGCAGAAAAATTAGTTCGCGCCAATGCCTGTCGATACTGCACTTCACGTTCAGCTTTACAAGCAAGATGGAATAAACGAGTGATATTATTATACTCCTTATACTCTAGAATGGTCTGAATCTCTCTATTTAATCCACCCATGAAACGTGCAAGCATAGCTTCATTCTCCTCAACAATACCACATCTAATCATGCCAGTTTGTAATTCCTGATAATATTCTTCTACAGAATTTTTTCCTTGTCTTAAGCGCTGCAATTTTTGAAGTAATTCACGTTGATAATATGGTGGAACCCAACGAGTACGCATAGCAGTTTTCAAAGCAGCCCACGTAGCTGGAATAGGATATAATCTACAATGTTCAGACCACCATACACATGCAAAACTAGTGAAAGCACAAATAGCAGCAGCAACAGCTCGTTCCTCGGGATATTGTAAACATGTAAAACGTTGTTCAGTTTCTAACTCCCAAGTAAGATATATATCAGGAACATATCTACCCTCGAATGGTGGAATATTCAATTTTAATTTAGGAAGATGGTCATGATCTCGTACCTGAAGTGGTGGTGCAGGCCTACCATTGCGATTATTTGCATGTGGACGACCTGGTGCTGGTGGTTGCACGTAGTTATGATTTTGATCAAACTCATCCTCATAATCGCCCGCGTAATCATCCTCCTCCTCGGCACCAGCAGCAGCAGGAGCAGGAGCCAAAGAAGCATCAACAGTAGGTACAGCAGCACCAGAAGTTTGGCCATCCTCAAGAGGAACACGCTTCGCTCGTCCGAACTGATTTGGAAGGGGGCGTTGTTGTTGTCGTTGCAGAGGTGCGACAGGTGCAGCCGGTGGTGGTTGGGGAAGACGCGTGAGCAATTCATTAAACTTGTTATCCAGCTTTGTCTCGAACGACTTCTCCATGCCATCTATCTTCTCCATGGCCTCTTCAAATCTGTTTAGCACATCTCCCACCTGGCCACTCATCATTTGCTGAAATTTATCATGCAACTCCTTGTTCGTCATGTTCTCCCAGTCAATCTCGTCGGCTTGTGATCCTGCCATGGTTAGCAGCAATAGAAACACACAAGAATATGATCCTACAGACTACTAGAAAGTGGTGGTGGTGTGGTGTGGTGTCACAAATCCGTCAAGCAAATCTCAAATTGATGAGGACATCATTACCATTGTTACACCCACAACCCCTGCTTCTATACATACTGGACCAATTACTAGAGCTCGCGCACGCCAATTAAAATATCAGGTACTTTCGTTTCTTGGTAATGATTCTAAAGTTCATGAGAATATGATGCTGCCTAAATTGGATACATTTGTTTTGCTTACAAATGAAGGGCCTAGCTTGGACAAGAAAGAGGAACCTTGGAGCAAGTTCAAGCATGGAGATGATGGCATGCACAAGGGGAACAAGAACGGAGTTACAAGTGATGATTTCAGGACTTTGAAGCCACCATAATGAGTGCAGGAAGCCTTGGACGAAATATACAAGATGTCACTTCATAAATTTCGTCCAGAGGCTATTATAGGTGCTGCGTCACCTTATTATTGGGCCAGGCCCATGTAATTTCGAAATACTTGAGTACAGGCAGTTTTTAGAGTCCGTATGTGTGGGGAAACAAGAGCCCTTAGGGCACCGTTTAGACTTTGGGTTTTGTTTAGATTAAAAGTTCGCCATAGCTGCAACTTCGCGTACTTCGTTATTGTTCAACGACCAGACCAAGACGTCACAGAACCCCACCTTGATCAATAAAGCTTTCATCTTATATTCGCAATATCCAGATTGCAAATCTTAGTTTCTTGCTTGTTCTTCGTTTGCTTGCAGGAGATAGACCCTTGTGGTCAGGTTGATTGTGCTCCGGCGTGGTCAATAACCTCTCGGAGTTGGTTTAGCGATTGCTAAGGCGCGACGTCCTTGCACGTTCGTAGTCGGATAGTCAAAGTCTACTGCACCAAAAACGATAGCTATCATCTCATCGAAAGATCGGGACACCCTCGCCTCTATCACAAATTCTTACCAGTTCTTACCCAGCAGCAGGTGGTGATCGGCAACCTTTGTAGTCAAAACTCTCAGAGCTTGGACAGAGCGATTGCCAGGTGGTGTCAAACACACGATGTAGATGTATGTGGAGCTGGAAGGCTTATGATATGGTAGCAAAAAGGGTCAGCAATAATCAATTCAGAGATGCAATGTTGAATAAACTCTCAACGACGGTACTGTGCTGGTCCTAGGCTAGACCGTGCTAGAGACGCGAGCCTAGAACACTAACAAAAATCACGGCGCTGCACGTAAACAAGGGAGGAGCACACTCTGAATTTTTTTCTTTTTTTTTTGCACTTTTTTTTCCTCTTTTTTTTTTGCTCCGCAACAATTTTTTTTTCGAAAAAGTCTACAAATGGTCTAAAAACTGCCTAGCCAGAATTTTCCAGACTTAGTTTTTTTTTTTGAAACTGGAACTATTTTTCTTCTGCGGGTAGCACGAAAATTGGGGAATCCGACTTGTTCACGACTCGTAGTATCGCGTGATCTGGAACTCTAAAATAAAGGAATAAATACTGGACTCGGACTAGGACTGGTGGCAGAGATGAATCTGGTGGAACTCGGACTGGTGATGGTATATGACGGTAGTATATGTGGGCTCGGATTGGTGGTGGTATATGGACTCGGATCGGTGGTGGTATATGGACTCGGAGCGGTGGTGGTATATGGACTCAGAGAAATAGCAGATAAGCTGTGGTGGTATATGGTAGGGGCGATGATGATGGTGCGGCGGCGGCGTGACAACTTGTGAACAGAACTCGAAACTCTAAAGAACTAGACGCTAAGACCAGCAACTTGACACGACGATGCAACCGCAAATTCAACAAAGCAAAAACCCTAAAAAGATTATGCAAAGGCTCAGATTGGTTCGGATATGATGAACTAACCCTAATTTTTTTTTGTGGCTTTTTTTTTGGACAATACGTAAGAAAATAAAACTAATCTAGGGAAAACTGGAAATTCTCACCGAGCAACCTGAAAACTGATACCACTTGATAGAGGCGAGGGTGTCCCGATCTTTCGATGAGATGGTAACTATCGATTTGGTGGAGCCGACTTTGACGATCCGACTACAAACGTGCACGACGTTGCGCCTTAGCAATCGCTAAACCAATCTCCTGAGGTTACTGACGATGCTGGAAGCACGATCAACCTGACCACGAAGGTCTATTCCTGCACGCAATCGAAGAACAAGCAAGAATATGATAATGCAATCTGAATATTGCGAATATAGATGAAGTATTGATAATGGTGGGGATCCGAAAGCGGTCTTGGTCTGGTCGTTGGACACAAACGAAGTACACGAAGTTGCAATGGCTAACTTTTAACTAAACAAATCCCAAAGTCTAAACGGTGCCCTAAGGGCTGTATATATGGACGAAGAGGAGGGGATTTCGTGGCCCTTGAAGGAGGGGTCCGAAACCAACCCTATCTCTTGTTTCCCCACACATACGGACTCTAAAAACAGCCTATACTCAAGTATTTCGAAATTACATGGGCCTGGCCCAATAATAAGGTGACGCAGCACCTATAATAGCCTCTGGACGAAATTTATGAAGTGACATCTTGTATATTTCGTCCAAGGCTTCCTGCACTCATTATGGTGGCTTCAAAGTCCTGAAATCATCACTTGTAACTCCGTTCTTGTTCCCCTTGTGCATGCCATCATCTCCATGCTTGAACTTGCTCCAAGGTTCCTCTTTCTTGTCCAAGCTAGGCCCTTCATTTGTAAGCAAAACAAATGTATCCAATTTAGGCAGCATCATATTCTCATGAACTTTAGAATCATTACAAAGAAACGAAAGTACCTGATATTTTAATTGGCGTGCGCGAGCTCTAGTAATCGGTCCAGTATGTATAGAAGCAGGGGCTGTGGGTGTAACAATGGTATTGATGTCCTCATCATCTTTTTTTCTTTTCTTTTTTTGCACTTTTTTTTTTTGCTCCGCAACAATTTTTTTTCGAAAAAGTCTACAAATGGTCTAAAAACTGCCTAGCCAGAATTTTCCAGACTTAGTTTTTTTTTTTTTGAAACTGGAACTATTTTTCTTCTACGGGTAGCACGAAAATTGGGGAATCCGACTTGTTCACGACTCGCAGTATCGCGTGATCTGGAACTCTAAAATAAAGGAATAAATACTGGACTCGGACTAGGACTGGTGGCAGAGATGAATATGGTGGAACTCGGACTGGTGATGGTATATGACGGTAGTATATGTGGACTCGGATTGGTGGTGGTATGTGGACTCGGATCGGTGGTGGTATATGGACTCAGAGAAATAGCAGATAAGCTGTGGTGGTATATGGTAGGGGCGATGATGATGGTGCGGCGGCGGCGTGACAACTTGTGAACAGAACTCGAAACTCTAAAGAACTAGACGCTAAGACCAGCAACTTGACACGACGATGCAACCGCAAATTCAACAAAGCAAAAACCCTAAAAAGATTATGCAAAGGCTCAGATTGGTTCGGATATGATGAACTAACCCTAATTTTTTTTTTTGGCTTTTTCCTGGACTGTAGGTATGAAGAACAGACTCGATCTAAACTACGAAAAACTGTAAATCTCACCGAGCAACCTGGGAATCTGATACCACTTGATAGAGGCGAGGGTGTCCCGATCTTTCGATGAGATGATATCTATCATTTTTGGTGGAGTAGACTTTGACGATCCGACTACGAACGTGCGAGGACGTCGCGCCTTAGCAATCGCTAAACCAACTCCGAGAGGTTATTGACCACGCCGGAGCACAATCAACCTGACCCCGAGGGTCTATCTCCTGCAAGCAAACGAAGAACAAGCAAGAAACTAAGATTTGCAATCTGGATATTGCGAATATAAGATGAAAGCTTTATTGATCGAGGTGGGGTTCTGTGACGTCTTGGTCTGGTCGTTGAACACAAACGAAGTACGCGAAGTTGCAGCTATGGCGAACTTTTAATCTAAACAAAACCCAAGGAAAAAGCTACTAGATGGATCTACTTATATAGGAGTAAGGGGTGGCGGCCAAGGAGGTGGGAGGACGTCCCAAGGCAGCCTAAAACTAACCCTAGGTCGTACAAGGCTCATGGGCCCAAGTGGAGGTGATGCAACACCTTTGGACTTGTAGTTTGACTCGGATTCTGCTACAACGTCAGATTGTTTCGTCGATAACTCATAGCTCCGGATGAATTTTAAGGTGAATCCAATTGGGTTGGAAAGAGCACGAAATCTACTTTCCAACAAAAAAAGAATCACCCAATTCGGAGTCCGTATGAAAAAGTTCTTGGCGTTTTGAGTCAGGTATGTCTGTGCAGTCCGAATCTGAATCCAGAACGTGAGAGACTTGGACTCTATCTTCTCTTGGCCCAAAAGTGACGTGAGAGGACTTTTTGAACAGCACCTAAACTTCTCGTTTTCCCTTATCTTCATATGTGAATTGTACAAATGTCCCATACACCTGCAATTAGACATGGCACAAAAGTTTGTGAAGTATTTTTGTCCTGGATGACACAAATAAATTATTGCATAGTTTGCATTAGAAATCACCTCACAAATATACATGTATGCAATATTTTTGGTCGTATCCAAGGTATTCATGTCCTCATCATTAAACTTGTTATCCAGCTTTGTCTCGAACGACTTCTCCATGCCATCTATCTTCTCCATGGCCTCTTCAAATCTGTTTAGCACATCTCCCACCTGGCCACTCATCATTTGCTGAAATTTATCATGCAACTCCTTGTTCGTCATGTTCTCCCAGTCAATCTCGTCGGCTTGTGATCCTGCCATGGTTAGCAGCAATAGAAACACACGAGAATATGATCCTACAGACTACTAGAAAGTGGTGGTGGTGTGGTGTGGTGTCACAAATCCGTCAAGCAAATCTCAAATTCTTACCAGTTCTTACCCAGCAGCAGGTGGTGATCGGCAACCTTTGTAGTCAAAACTCTTAGAGCTTGGACAGAGCGATTGCCAGGTGGTGTCAAACGCACGATGTAGATGTATGTGGAGCTGGGAAGGCTTATGATATGGTAGCAAAAAGGGTCAGCAATAATCAATTCAGAGATGCAATGTTGAATAAACTCTCAACGACGGTACTGTGCTGGTCCTAGGCTAGACCGTGCTAGAGACGCGAGCCTAGAACACTAACAAAAATCACGGCGCTGCACGTAAACAAGGGAGGAGCACACTCTGAATTTTTTTCTTTTTTTTTTGCACTTTTTTTTCCTCTTTTTTTTTTTGCACTTTTTTGAAACTGGAACTATTTTTCTTCTACGGGTAGCACGAAAATTGGGGAATCCGACTTGTTCACGACTCGTAGTATCGCGTGATCTGGAACTCTAAAATAAAGGAATAAATACTGGACTCGGACTAGGACTGGTGGCAGAGATGAATCTGGTGGAACTCGGACTGGTGATGGTATATGACGGTAGTATATGTGGGCTCGGATTGGTGGTGGTATATGGACTCGGATCGGTGGTGGTATATGGACTCGGATCGGTGGTGGTATATGGACTCAGAGAAATAGCAGATAAGCTGTGGTGGTATATGGTAGGGGCGATGATGATGGTGCAGCGGCGGCGTGACAACTTGTGAACAGAACTCGAAACTCTAAAGAACTAGACGCTAAGACCACCAACTTGACACGACGATGCAACCGCAAATTCAACAAAGCAAAAACCCTAAAAAGATTATGCAAAGGCTCAGATTGGTTCGGATATGATGAACTAACCCTAATTTTTTTTTGGCTTTTTCCTGGACTGTAGGTATGAAGAACAGACTCGATCTAATCTACGAAAAACTGTAAATCTCACCGAGCAACTTGGCTCTGATACCACTTGATAGACGCGAGGGTGTCCCGATCTTTCGATGAGATGATATCTATCGTTTTTGGTGGAGTAGACTTTGACGATCCGACTACGAACGTGCGAGGACGTCGGGCCTTAGCAATCGCTAAACCAACTCCGAGAGGTTATTGACCACGCCGGAGCACAATCAACCTGACCCCGAGGGTCTATCTCCTGCAAGCAAACGAAGAACAAGCAAGAAACTAAGATTTGCAATCTGGATATTGCGAATATAAGATGAAAGCTTTATTGATCGAGGTGGGGTTCTGTGACGTCTTGGTCTGGTCGTTGAACACAAACGAAGTACGCGAAGTTGCAGCTTTGGCGAACTTTTAATCTAAACAAAACCCAAAGTCTAAACGGTGCCCTAAGGGCTGTATATATGGAGGAAGAGGGGGGGGGGGATTTCGTGGCCCTTGAAGGAGGGGTCCGAAACCAACCCTATCTCTTGTTTCCCCACACATACGGACTCTAAAAATAGCCTATACTCAAGTATTTCGAAATTACATGGGCCTGGCCCAATAATAAGGTGACGCAGCACCTATAATAGCCTCTGGACGAAATTTATGAAGTGGCATCCTGTATATTTCGTCCAAGGCTTCCTGCACTCCTTATGGTGGCTTCAAAGTCCTGAAATCATCACTTGTAACTCCGTTCTTGTTCCCCTTGCGCATGCCATCATCTCCATGCTTGAACTTGCTCCAAGGTTCCTCTTTCTTGTCCAAGCTAGGCCCTTCATTTGTAAGCAAAACAAATGTATCCAATTTAGGCAGCATCATATTCTCATGAACATTAGAATCATTACCAAGAAACGAAAGTACCTGATAATTTAATTGGCGTGCGCGAGCTATAGAGCTTGGTCCAGTATGTATAGCAGCAGGGGCTGTGGGTGTAACAATGGTATTGATGTCTGCATCACTCCCTCCATCTATGATGACACGAATAGAACGTTCCTTCACAACTCCCTTTGTATGGAACAAATTATGCCTCTGATTTTGCTCAGCTTGTGTGACCTGCACACTCAAAACACGTTGAGCAACTAAACATTCATACCTGTCAGCGTCTTCAGGAGCCATGTATTGCGTCTCATGATCAGAATCATCTCCACCGTGTTCTTCACTTGTAATAAGAGCCAAAGTCTCCTCATCATAGTCACTAGCGGACTCATACCCACCATCCTCAGTAGCAATCATAACACGCGGAGATTGACATTCTCTCGCATAATGACCTCTTCCCTTACAATGACGACAAATAATATCATGTGTGTGCCCTGTTGATGCCATAGATGAAGAAGAGCTCTGGGCAGGCCCAGAAGGTGTACTCTTGGCAGATGGTGGTGGTGGTGCCTGTTTTCTTGTATCTCGGTTGGAATTGGCGGCTGAAGTCAGTGGTGCCGCAGTAGGACGTGTGGGAGTAGAGGAGGCACGCGGTGTCCATGATGAAGATCGACCTGCAGAAAAATTAGTTTGCGCCAATGCCTGTCGATCCTGCACTTCACGTTCAGCTTTACAAGCAAGATGGAATAAACGAGTGATATTATTATACTCCTTATACTCTAGAATGGTCTGAATCTCTCTATTTAATCCACCCATCAAACGTGCAAGCATAGCTTCATTCTCCTCAACAATACCACATCTAATCATGCCAGTTTGTAATTCCTGATAATATTCTTCTACAGAATTTTTTCCTTGTCTTAAGCGCTACAATTTTTGAAGTAATTCACGTTGATAATATGGTGGAACCCAACGAGTACGCATAGCAGTTTTCAAAGCAGCCCACGTAGCTGGAATAGGATATAATCTACAATGTTCAGACCACCATACACATGCAAAACTAGTAAAAGCACAAACAGCAGCAGCAACACGTCTCTCCTCGGGATATTGTAAACATGTAAAACGTTGTTCAGTTTCTAACTCCCAAGTAAGATATATATCAGGAACATATCTACCCTCAAATGGTGGAATATTCAATTTCAGTTTAGGAATATGGTCATGATCTCGTACCTGAGGTGGTAATGCAGCCCTACCATTGCTATTATTGGCATGTGGACGACCTGGTGCTGGTACGTAGTCCTGATTTTGATCAACCTCATCCTCATAATCGCCCGCATAATCGTCCTCCTCAGCGGCAACAGGAGCCATAGAAGCATCAATAGTAGGTGCAGCGGCACCAGAAGTTTGACCAGGCTCAAGGGGAACGCGCTGTGCTTGTCCCACTTGATTTGGAAGGCGACGTTGTTGTTGTTGTAGAGGTGCGACAGGTGCAGCGGGCGGTGGTTGTGGAAGACGCGCGAGCAATTCATTAAACTTGTTATCGACCTTTGTTTCGAACGTCTTCTCAATTCCATCTATCTTCGAAATGGCCTCTTCAAATCTGTTTAGCACATCTTGCACCTGTCCACTCATCATTTGCTGAAATTTATCATGTAGCTGTTTGTTCGTCATGTTCTCCCAATCAGTCTCATCGGCTTGTGATCCTGCCATGGTTAGCAGCAATAGAAACACACAAGAATATGATCCTACAGACTACTGGGAAGTGGTGGTGGTGGTGTATCACAAAACCGTCAAGCGAATCTCAAATGCTTACCAGTTCTTACCCAGCAGCAGGTGGTGATCGGTAACCGTTGTAGTCAAAACTCTTAAAGATTGGACAGAGCAATTGCCAGTTGGTGTCAAACGCACGACTTAGATGTATGTGGTGCTTGGAAGGCTTATGATATGGTAGCAAAAATGTCAGCAATAATCAATTCAGAGATGCAAAGTTGAATAAACGCTCAACGACGGTACTGTGCTGGTCCTAGGCTAGACCGTACTAGAGACGCGAGCCTAGAACACTAACAAAATCACGGCACGGCACGTAAACAAGGGAAGAGCACACTCTAAAAAAAAATTCGTTTTTTTTTTTGCGCTGTTTTTTTTTTTTTGCAAAAAATCAAATCACATAATGGCGAGTGTCTCAAAAACTATTCCCAAGTCAAACTAACAGGTGGCAACGAAAATTTTTGTTGAATTTTCTTTTTAAAGAAATAAAGGGCACACGAGAAAACGAAAAAGTGCGACAAAAATCACTATGATGGCACAAGTGTATCAAACGCTTCCCTGGGACCTAAAAAATAGGAAGGAAAAAATATTTTTGACTGAAAAATTTGGGCTACTAAAATAATCATCCCCTCCTAAAAACTGCCCGGCGGGGGGGTATCCAGAATTATTTTTTTTCCGAAACCTAACTCCGGGGCAAGAAAACACGAATCGGAGGAAACGAGGGATCTCGAAACAAACCTATAGGAAAAGAACTCGGATCTGGGTGGTGGAATAGGCTGGGTGGATATATGGTCGTGTGGGTATATGGCACGGTGGTGTATATGATAAGGATGGTGGTGGTATTGGATAAAGATCGGTGACGGATTTTTTTCGCGGTGGTGGTAGATGGCAGGGGCGATGATGATGGTACGGCGAGGCGTCCCACCGTGACAACTATGACAGAACCGCAAACTCTAAAGGGACTAGACGCTAAGACCAGCAACTAGCACGACGATGCAACCACCAAATAAACAAAGCAAATAACCTAAAAAAGATTGTGCAATGCAAAGGACAGATTGGTTCGGAGATGATGAACTAACCTAATTTTTTTTTGGCTTTTTCGTTGGACTGTAGGTATGAAGAACAGACAGGATCTAATAATACGAAAAACTTATGTTAAAAATCTCGATGAGCAACTGAAAATATGGATACCACTTGATAGAGGCGGAGGGAAGAAGTCCCGATATTGCGATGCGATGATAGCTATCTTTTTTGGTGGAGTAGACTTTTACAGATCAGACTACGAACGTGCGAGGAAGTAGCGCCCTTAGAAATCGATAAAACCAACTAAGACGGAGGGTTATTGACAACGCCGGCGGAGCACAATCAACCTGACCACGAGGGGGTCTATACTCCTGCAAGCAAACGAAGAGAACAAGCAAGAAAATAAGATTTGCAATCTGGGATATTGCGAAATATAAGATGAAAGTTTATTGATCAAGGTGGGGTTACCGTGACGGCTGGTCTGGTTTTGAACACAAAAAGAAGTACGCGAAGTTGACAAGCTATGGTGTGAAACTTTTAATCTAAACAAAACCCAAAAGTCTAACCGTGCCCTAAGGGCTTGTAAGTATATGAGGAGAAGGGGGGAATTTCGTTGGCCCTGGGTTTGAAGGAGGGGTCCGGATGAAACCAAACCCATTCTCGTGTTTCCCCACACATCGGACTCTAAAAACAGCCTATCCTCAAGTAATTCAAATTAAATGGGCCTGGCCCAATAATAAGGTGTCGCAGCCACTATATGCCTTGGACGAAATTTAGGAAGTGGCATCTTGTCATTTCGTCCAAGGCTTATTGCACTCATATGGTGGCTTCAAAGTCCTGATATCATCATTGTAAATAGTTTCTTGTTCCCGAGCGATGCCATCATCTCATGCTGAAATTGCTCCAATGTTCCTGTGAGGACATAAATACATTGTTACACCCAAAGCCCCTGCTTCTATAACATACTGGACCCAATATTACTAGACTCCGCGCACGCCAATAAAATATCAGTTTTCGTTTTCGTGGTAATGATTCTTAAAGTTCATGAGATATGATGCTGCCTAAATGATACATTGTTTTTGCGTACAAATGAAGGGCCTAGCTGGGACAGAAAGAGGAACCTTAGAGCAAGTTCAACATGGAGATGATGGAATGCAAAGGGGGAACAAGTAAGGAAAGGAGGTTACAAAGTGATGATTTCCGAGGACTTGAAGCCACCAGAATGAGTGCAGGAAGCACTTGGACGAAATATACAAGATTGATCAACTATAATAAATTTCGTTATCCAGAGGTATTAGAGGTGCTGCGTCACCATATGTATGGGGCCAGCCCATGTAATTTTGAATACTTGAGTTATAGGCGTGTTTTTAGAGTTCGTATGTTTTTTATGATGAGAAGGCGAGGCTTTGTCCCGATCTTCGATGAGAGATGGAACTATCATTGGTGGAGCCACTTTGACGATCCTCCAACTACAAACGTGCACGACGTTGGCTTAGCAATCGGTTAAACCAAATCTCCTGAGGTACTGACGATTGCTGGAAGCACGATCAGCCTCTGACCACGGAAGGTCTATTCTGCACGCATCGAAAGAACAAGCAAGAATATGAAATGCAAATCTGAATAGTCGCGATATCGATGAAGTAATGAATAATGGGGGGATCAAAGCGGTTCTTGGTCTGGGTCGTTGGACACAAACGAAAGTACACGGAAGTTGCAATAATGGCTAACTTTTAACTAAACAAAATCCCAAGGAAAAACGAGACCTAGATGGAATTCTACTTATATAGGAAGTAGTAAGGGGGGGAGGAAAAGGACGGTGGGAGGGACGTTAAAGGAAGAATTAAAAATAACCCTAGGTAGTACCAAGGCTCATGGGCCCAACTGGAGTGATTTGCAACACCTTTGGACTTGGAGTAGTTTGACTCGGATTCTGCTGGGAGCGTCAGATTGTTTCGTCGATAACTCATAGCTCCGGATGAATTTTTAAGGGAATCATTTGGGTTGGACAGAAGCACGAAGAATCTACTGTCCAACAAAAAAAGATATGAAAAAAAGGAGCGCCCCGTGTATTCCAGGACAGATGCATAAGAGTGCGGGTGTTTGAGTAAAGGTTTAGGGCTGGGAAGAGATAAGAAGATGATATTAAAGAAGTAGAGAGGACTTGGGTAATATATTTCTCTTGGCCAAAGTGACGTGAGAGGACTTTGTGAACAGCACCTTAAACTTCGCGTTTTTCCCGATCTTCATATGTGAAGGTAGCACAAATCGTCAAATACAATTGGACATAGAAATGGAACCAAAGTTTGTGAAGTATTTTGTGTCCTGGATGAACACAAATAATATTATTGCATAGTTTTGCATGAAATCACCTCACAAATATACATTGTTGCAAATACTGATGTTGCGGGGAGCAAACGGTTTAATGTAAGCATCACCTACACTTCTTGAAAACAAAGCCGGCCTCGGCGTTGTGCTTAATCGAAATGTGATGGATAACAAAAGAGACAAGGTGTACATGTTGTATATGTAGATCGTATCTCAATTGTAACATTACATTTCTGATTTTTGCAAAACAGTGCCACATGTAACATGAGGAAACTTCATAGTTCATAAACTGTAAAGCCAAATATATACACAAGTAGTAGAAGACATGAAAATATGGCAACTCAATTGGCACATATAAGGGATTAGAGCTATTAATGATCAACAGGATTGGAAAATGTAATCATTAAACCTCCCAATTGGGTTGACATAAACCTTAATGCATCAAATTGTACATTTGATACTACATGCTAAATAAGCAAAATGCAAATAAGTCTGGACACAAAATCATCACAAGATTAGAGGTCATATCAAAAGGCTTTATTAAACTTGTTTCCTTTGTGCATCAACAGTTAATTCATTGGGTGTGCACCCAAAATGGTTGATACTTCCCACTCTGTGATCACATGACGATCTGACATTAGTAACCAACGATTCTCTCCTAAAATAGTTGGATGCGTGGTGCAGCAAAAGAAAACCTAGGGTTAACACACAAAACAATGATGTATTACAAGTTAACTAAGGGCATGCATCATTTCATGTGAAAGTTGAAAAAATGAACATCTGTTACATTGTCATGTTACCTATTATGACAACTCATGAGATGGTAGGACAATATCTGGAGAGAGTGAGGGCTAAAAGGATGGAGACCTGATAGTAGTAATAGCAAGAAAAGAAGATTCGGCGGTTGTGTCAAATAGTACGCCTAGTAGTTTGAAACGAACTTTTTTTTTTTGAAAATCTGTATCAACACTTGGACTGTGCACCATGCGCCTTGTTCTCCTTGTGGCCAAACACGTCGTTTTATTTCCTGTTCAGCTTTGCAAGCAAGACGAAACAAATGGTCCTGGATAAACACTCTTTAATGAATTAGAATCTCTTGACTATCGCAGTTTATGCGTTTTTAATCCTCCCCAAAATCTATCCATAAATCTTCTTCACTGTACTTATGATAAAAACCAAATGAAAGGGGCCCTGGAAAAGATAGCGTCAGCTGTAGTTCTGTAAATAATATTAAAATTGCGGCGCACCTCCGACTGGTTCGCGTAACTAAATAGGTTGTAAAAGGTTTGTTGTAGAGCTTTGTAACTAATGATAAAGAGGGTAGATTGAAAATATAAGATGGAATACTATATATAACTGGACATGGTTTTAAATCATCCCAGTAAGTAGGTATAAGATCAGGGGTTTTTAACCGACAAATTCACCCACTCAAACATAAAAGCATAAGCACTAAAAGTATAAACGCCCCGCAGCGTGAAATTTACACGCTCATCAAAAGTATGAGGAAGCAATTAGCAATTTCGTACTACCATTTCATATATAAATTAGGCCGATTTTCCTAAAACGACCAGTAAATGGTGGCATGGAAAAATTAACCTGATTATGGCATCTGAGTAATTGCTCTCTTGTGGCGGTTGTTGCATTTTCTAGTGATGGCAAATCTCCCACGAGTCGTGAAGCCCCAAGAACTAACAACTCCGGACCTGCATCATTATTAGTGATAGAAAACAAAAAAAATCGAGAATATGTCCTATGAAACTTACTTAGGATGTGGGGTAAAGCGCTCACAGTAAAGCAAATGAATCAATATCTTACAAGTTCTTACCATGCGCAGGTGGTGACGGGAAACGCGGTGGTGTCTAATAACTCAGAGATTGCGTAAAGCGATTCCAGGTTGAACGTATGTATACACGGGTTTGTTGTAGAAATATGTGGAGCGGGGTTGCTATATATGAGTGTTAGCAAAAAGATAGCAATAATCAATCAGAGATGCAATGTTAATACACAACGACCTCACACGACGATACTGTGCTGGTCCAGGCTAGACCGGCTAGAGACGCGGAGCCTTAGAACACTAATGAGGTTCACGGCGTTGCACAATAGCATCAATAAGATAGGAAAAGTAGGCTCTGGACAGCAAGAGTATAAGTGGAAGATCACAAAGGTGGAAGTAAAGCTAAATGTGAGAAACAAAACTTACAAAAGTAGGATATATACAAACAACTTTGTCTCCCAAACTTTCCTCTGGAAAAGTTGTGCCATTTTCTGATATTTTTTCTCAGAATGGCACGACTAAAGTTTCAAAACACAAAAAGAAATCACTAAATTCCGAGTTGATTATTGAGGAGTCAAAAAATTCTAAAACTGGCCTGAAAACTGGACAAGCTGTGTTCGCGAACTTCGGGGGGCCAAAAAAGACTAGTAGAAGCAGATTTTGAGGTGGGTCGGTGTGTCCAAATATGAACAGCTTCTGAAACATTTGATGCGGTCTAGTCCACTAGCTTTATGTTGAGTACTCCGGAGCCAAAACAGACTTGTACGAAAAAGATATGCCGTTTATGAACATGCGCCAACACAGTTTCCAATAGAATTAAGTACGAGATTGAGTAGATAGATACGAATTTTGTTTTTTTTTGCTCTCTTTTTTTTTCTCACAATTTGGTTGTCGTGGTCTTTCTCTCTTTTTTTTTCTTCTGACTTTTTTTTTTTAACTTTTTTTCTATTTTTTTCTCTTCTTCCTCTTTCCAAAAAAAACTAGGATAAGATGTAGATTGGAATTCAGCAAAGATGTGTGAACGACTCAACTATGATTAGACCATGAAATGGGGGTTGGCACGATTTGAAATTGATGGATGGGCAGGTGGACGCGGAAGGAAAAACGATGCGCCGGCGGCGGGAAATGGACAGAGCCTCGAAAACTCTACACAACTTAGACACTAAGAACAGAACCTCGACACGACGATGTAACCGACTGATATAATTACTATGCAAGCAATGAAAAGAAAATTGCAAAAGGCTCAGAGCTGGCTCACGGAAAAAGGATTACTAGATCTAACTGTTTTTGTGGCGTTTTTGGACAATAGGTAAGAAAATAAAATCTGAATCTAGGGAAACTGGAAAATGTTCACGAGCAACTGGAAAACTGATACCTTGATAGAGGCGAGGGTGGTTTTTTTGTTTGTCCCGATATTTCGATATGAGCTGGTAACTAGCGATTTGGTGGAGCCGACTTGACGATCCCGACTA
>JAAAXO010000138.1:96733-122505 GCA_011799875.1 Thinopyrum elongatum | reverse complement strand
TATCAAAGACTTTTCTAAAATTTCTAGGCCTCTTACAAATCTTTTGTAAAAGGATACTCCTTTTGTTTTTGATGATGATTGTTTAGAAGCCTTCGAAACACTCAAGAAAGCCTTAATTTCTGCACCTATTGTTCAATCACCTGATTGGAACTTGCCTTTTGAAATTATGTGTGATGCTAGTGATTATGTTGTTGGTGCGGTTCTAGGGCAAAGAGTTGATAAGAAACTAAATGTTATCCATTATGCTAGTAAAACTCTAGACAGTGCCCAACGAAATTATGCTACTACTGAAAAAGAATTTTTATCAGTTGTGTTTGCTTGTGATAAATTTAGATCCTATATGGTTGATTCTAAAGTGACTGTTCACACCGATCATGCTGCTATAAAATATCTTATGGAAAAGAAAGATGCTAAACCTACACTAATTAGGTGGGTTCTTCTACTACAAGATTTTGATTTGCATATCACGGATAGAAAAGGGGCGGAGAACCCCGTAGCTGATAACTTGTCTAGGCTTGAAAATATTCTTGATGACCCACAACCTATTAATGATAGCTTTCCTGATGAGCAGTTAGCTGCAATAAATGTTTCTCATAGTACTCCTTGGTATGCTGACTATGCTAATTATATTGTTGCTAAATACATACCACCTAGCTTCACATACCAACAAAAGAAAAAATTCTTCTATGATTTAAGACATTACTTTTGGGATGACCCACATCTTTATTAAGAAGGGGTAGATGGTATTATTAGACGCTGTGTACCTGAGCATGAACAGGAACAAATCCTACGGAAATGTCACTCCGAATCTTATGGAGGACATCATGCGGGAGACAGAACTGCTCATAAGGTATTGTAGTCTGGTTTTTATTGGCCCACTCTCATCAAGGATGCTCGTAAGTTCGTCTTATCTTGTGATGAATGTCAAAGAATAGGTAATATCGGTAAGCGTCAAGAAATGCCTATGAATTATTCACTTGCTGTTGAACCATTTGATGTTTGGGGATTTGATTACATGGGACCTTTTCCTTCCTCTAATGGGTATACTTATATTTTGTTTGCTGTTGATTATGTTACTAAGTGGGTAGAAGCTATTCCAACCAGTAGTGCTGATCACAACACCTCTATTAAAATGCTTAAGGAAGTTATTTTCCCAAGGTTTGGAGTCCCTAGATATTTAATGACTGATGGTGGTTCACACTTTATTCATGGTGCTTTCCGTAAAATGCTTGCCAAGTATGATGTTAACCATAGAATTGCATCCTCCTATCATCCTCAGTCTAGTGGTCAAGTTGAACTTAGCAATAGTGAAATAAAATTAATCTTACAAAATACTGTCAATAGGTCCCGGAAGAATTGGTCTAAGAAATTAGATGATGCACTTTGGGCTTATAGAACAGCATATAAAAATCCTATGGGCATGTCTCCTTATAAAATGGTTTATGGAAAAGCTTGTCATTTGCCTCTTGAGTTAGAACATAAAGCTTATTGGGCAATTAAGGAACTCAACTATGATTTCAAACTAGCCGGTGAAAAGAGGTTATTTGATATTAGCTCATTAGACGAATGGAGGACCCAAGCTTATGAAAATGCCAAGTTATTTAAAGAAAGAGTTAAAAGATGGCATGATAAAAGAATCCAAAAGCGTGAGTTCAAAGTTGGAGAATATGTTCTTTTGTACAACCCTCATTTCAGATTCTTTGCAGGAAAACTCCTCTCCAAATGGGAAGGACCCTGTGTTATCGAGGAGGTTTATCGATCTGGAGCTATCAAAATAAATAATGCCGAAGGTACTAACTCGAAGGTTGTTAATGGGCAAAGAATAAAACATTATATCTCAGGTACGCCCATTAATGTTGAAAGCAACGTCATCCAAACTATGGCACCGGAAGAACACATAAAAGAAACGTTCCGGAACACTCCAGAATTGTGAAAAAAAGGAGGTATGTGATACGGTAAGTAAATGGACTACGAAAAATCCGCAAAAATATTTTTTGTTAGTTTTGGAATATTTAAAAAATTAGGAAAATAAGAAACTACCAGGAAGGTGACCCAGGTGGGTTGTGCCCACCTCGGGTACCTTCCGCACTCCGTTTTACTTCCATTTGCTTGTTTCCCAAGATAAAAAGATCTTTATATACTCCCCGAACCTATTGACCTCCGTATCGTGGAGAAATCTCCTATTTTCTTTTCATTGTTTTTTTCTGTCAGATCTGTTAAGCCAGGCATCATGTCTTCTTCTTCCTCCAACAATGTGGAAGAGGATGCTTGGTTGATGAAGATCGAGCTGAAGAGGGAAGAGCCCGTTGGAGCCGCTAAGGAGGACAAGGGCAAGGAGGCTGCCGGAGATCAAACGCCTGTGATCGAGCAAGCACTGCCTGCCGAGGAAAAAGAAGAAGATATCCTTAAACCTTACTATGCTCATCTTACCCCTACTGAGATTGAAGCCTTTCGGATCATTGAAATGGTTCGTGTGCAAAATAAATATCTCACTCGTGAAAATATTCTGCATCAAGAGCACATCATCTTCCTCCGGAGCATCATCCGTAGATTGGAGAATCTCTTGATCATGAAGGACAGGATCACTACCACTTCATCACCACCACCACCTCCTTCTTCATCACCAAAAGAGAATTGAGTATCGGGTACAGGCACTCCCCTTGGCTTTCGCCAAGCTTGGGGGAGGTGCCCCGGTATCGTATCACCTCCACTATCTTTTGCCTTTACTTTTCTTAGTTCAATCCATGGTTATCTTTTGCTTTACATGAATAAAAGTTTAGTTTGATCCTTTCTTTTTGAAGAGTTTGCTTAGTGATCTATCCTTGTAATCGTGTGCGAAATATATAATAAAGTTTAGTTTGAGTTTTGCTTTCTTTACTTTCATGTTTCAATAAAAAGAAAGGAAATAAATGAAAAAGATCATATGCTAATCTTATGGTAAGTAGTGACATCACATAAGGAAAAGTATAAGTAGAAAATTTTATTGTAGATTGACAAACATAGCATTAGTCAATGATGCAATTCATGAAAGAATTAATAAGGGAAGAGAAGATTCACATGCAAATACACTATCCTGGAAATCTTTTGTGATTGTGAGCAACCATCAAAATATTATATGCCAAAATTGTTGACGTTGGACAAGGAAGACAACGTAATGATTTAAGTTTGTTCATATTCACATAGAAGTTATATTGTCATAGATCCTTCAACATGTGGTGCTTTCCCCCTATCTTTGCTAGTCAAAAATTCCGCACTAAGTAGAGATACTACTTGTGCATCCAAAAACCTTTAAACCCAAATCTTGTTTTGAGAGCCCACCATACCTACCTATGGATTGAGCCAGATCCTTCAAGTAATTTGTCATCGGTGCAATAAGGCAATAAAAATTGCTTCTAAAAGTGTTAGATCATTTAGTGTAAGAGAAAATTGAGCATTGTACGAACCTGTGATGGCGAAGAATAAAAGCGACAGACTGCATAATAAAGGTTGCCATCATAAGGGGCAGTATAACGTGACGTTCTCTTGCACTAAGGGGTTGAGCATACAAACAAAAAGCGCATGGCAACGATCTGCTTCCCTCTGCGAAGGGCTTATCTTTTACTTTTATGTATTTACTTTCATGCAAGAGTCAAAGTTCTTCTCTCTATTCCTTTTTATTTTCTCCTTTGCCAAGCATCATGTGTTGAGGAAAGATTTAGGCACATATATCCAGTTGAATATGGGTAGCATGAGTTATTATTGTTGACATCACCCTCGATGTGAATACGTTGGGAGGCAAAACTATAAGCCCCTATCTTTCTTTGTGTCCGGTTGAAACGTTTTGCTCATGTGTACGCGGTGAGTGTTAGCAATCATAGAAGACTATGCAAGCAGAAAATGGATGAATACATAATACGGAGTATTAGATTTTCCTTTCCGTCCAAAGGAAACTCCTTGGTAATTCAGAAGTTATGCACAGACCCCAAGCTTGATCAGGAGAACAAAAAGGACCTAAAGTAGATACCATATCTCCCCAAAATCCACAGGCTCCAGAAATCAACGATAATTAAGTATGTCCCCTGACATCACAACACAAGAAGGAATTAAATGGAAGTAGATCAAGGAAAACTGAACTAAGCACATAGCCACACTGCAATAGAAATTAAACCCACTTCTAGGCGCTATCATCAATGAACATCCTCATTATATTTTTTGATTCGGTAGTGGGGCAGAGTTATCATTGACATATGATGTAACCCCCAAAGGAACTGGAACCAACTCATCAACCTGCGAAATACCATTTGTCCGGACGCTCTATCACACATAATCCTTATTATATCTTCCTCAAAACAGCCATCATACCTACCTATTATGGCATTTCAATAGACATTCCTAGATATATTGCGATGCAACTTCCATCGTTCCGTCACATGACTTTTGTGTTCATAGTCTTATTGCTTTGCATGATCATATAGAGCTGACATTATATTTATGGCACAGCCACCGTTCATCATTGTTATACATGTTACGCTAGATCATTGCACATCCTGGTACACTGCCAGAGGCATTCATATAGTGTCATTTTGTATTAGTTTAATCGAGTTGTAAGTAAATAAAAGTGTGATGATCATCATTATTAGAGCATTATCCCAGTGAGGAAAGGATGATGGAGACTGTGATTCCCCCACAAGTCGGGATGAGACACCGGACAAAAAAAAGGGAGACCAAAAAGGGCCCAAAGAAAAAAAGAGATAAAAAGAGAAAAAAGGGAGAAAAAGAGAGAAGGGGCAATGTTACTATCCTTTTACCAAACTTGTGCTTCAGAGTAGCACCATGTTCTTCATATAGAGGGTCTCGTGAGTTATCACTTTCATGTACTAGTGGGAATTTTTTGTTATAGAACTTGGCTTGTATATTCCGATGACGGGCTTCCTCAAATGCCCGAGGTCTTCATGAGCAAGCGAGTTGGATGCACACCCACTTAGTTTTAGTTGAGCTTTCATACACTTATAGCTCTTAGTGCATCTGTTGCATGGCAATCACTACTCCTCGCATTGACATCGATTGTTGGGCATCTCCATAGCCCATTGATCCGCCGAGTTGATGCGAGACTTTCTTCCTTTTTGAATTCTCCTATTTGATCACTACCATTGCATTCTATTCCACCTAGTGCTATGTCCATGGCTCACGCTCATGTATTGCATGGCAGTTGAAAATGCTGAAGTGCGTTAGAAGTAAGATCCAATTGCTTGGTTTAACACCGAGGTGCTCATGATTTATATTTTTATGAAAAAGTAATGACTATGCTTTTTATATTCATGGATATTATTATGTTGATATTGTTATTTCATCGTTTCTCAATATTTATACCCAAAAGAGATTACATGATAAACATGTTAGGTAGCATTCAACATCAAAAATTCTGTTTTTATCATTTACCTACTCGAGGACGAGCAGGAATTAAGCTTGGGGATGCAGATACGTCCCCGACGTATCTATAATTTTTGATTGTTTCATGCTATTATATTATCAATCTTGGATACTTTATATGCATTTTTATGCTATTTTATATCATTTTTGGGAACTAACCTATTAACCCAGTGCCTAGTGCCAGTTGTTGTTTTCTGCTTGTTTTTGGTTTTCCAGAAAATCTATACCAAACGAAATCCAAACGCTATGAAACTTTTTCATGATTTTTTTCCTAGACAAAATAGACCCTAGAAGCTTTAGGAGGAAACCAGAGGACAAACGAGGAGACGGCAAGACAACAGGGCACGCCCAGGGCTGTAGGGCGCGCCCTGTTACCTTGTGGGCCCCACATGGCTCCGTCTGACCTAATTTCGCTTATATAAATTCCCTCATATTGGCAAAGCATTGGAGAGCCACCCGAAACACTTTTTCCGCCACCGCAAGTTTCTGTTCTTCTTCGATCCCATCTGGAGGCCTTTTCTGATACTCTGCTTGAGGGGGAATCGATCAGGGAGGGCTTGTACATCATCCTTGCTGCCTTTCAATCATGCATGAGTAGTTCACCACAAACCTACGGGCCTGTAGCCAGTTGCTAGATGGCTTATTCTCTCTCATTGATCTTCAATACCATGTGCTCCATGATCTTCTTGGAGTTTTATCCGATGTAATCTTCTTTTGCGGGGTGTTTGTTGGGATCCGATGAATTGTGGATTTACGATCAGATTATTTAGTGAAAGTAATTGAGTCTTTTCTGAACTTTATTATGAATGAATATAATAGCTTTGTATTTCTTTCCAATCTATCCATTTAGTTTGGATAACTAGATTTATTTATCTTCAGTGGGAGTGGTGCTTTGTAGTGGGTTCAATCTTGCGGTGCTCTATATCCCAGTGAGAGTAGAGGACAAGACACGTATTGTATTGTTACTACTAAGGATAAAATGATGGGGTTTATTCATATTGATTAGCTTTACTTTGTCTATATCATGTCATCTTGCTTAAAGCGTTAGTCCGTTTGTCATGAACTTAATACCATAAATGCTTGCTGGATAGCGGTCAATTTGTGGAGTAATAGTTGTAGATGCAGGCAGGAGTCGGTCTACCTTTCACGGACGTGATGCCTATATATGTGATCATTTCCATGAATACGTCATAATTATGTGCTTTTCTATCAATTGCTCAACAATAATTTGTTTACCCACCGTATGCTATGTGTTCGAGAGAGAATCCTCTAGTGAAAACTACGGCCCCCGGGTCTAGTTTAATCATATATTAAAAACCAAAATTACATTGCTGTAATTTATTTACTTTCTTTTTGTTTTGCAATTTATCCATCTACCTATACAAGATTTAATTCTTGCAAGTAACGAGTTCAAGGGGATTGACAACCATCTTGCTCACGTTGGGTGCAAGTATTGGCTTTTGTGTGTGCAGGTGCTGTTCACTAGGGTTTGTGTAGTTCTCCTACTGGATTGATAACCTTGGTTCTTAACTAAGGGAATACTTATCTCTATTGTACTACATCTCCCCTCCTCTTTGGGGAAAATCCCAACACAACTCACAAGTAGCAACGACGACGGCCCACCCAGACACCCAGGCAGCGGAGGCCTACTGCTCCACCCACCTCGTAGCTCCATTTGTTGCCACTCCCAATTGTGAGCCAGCAATTGTGGCACCCCAGATTAGCGTGCCTACATGGGCATCTACCCATTACTAATTGCTTTGTCGACCCAACACATACCGGGTGGTCGTGCTGATTAATAGTACTATTGACAAGCGAAAGCCATAGCTGTTCGACCCTGAACGAACTCGTCGTCCCAGGAAAAAAATCACTCAGTGCCGGTGCCGTAGTTTGAGAATATGTATTTACGGCATCCACGATCATTTCAGATAAACCATAAGAGATAAATAAACGATCGAGTTGACTGGATATATGCCATAGTGCGAACGAACGTCCTAGCAGATGGAGCGCCACGGATCCATCCGGCGACACATACTCTTTTTTTTACAGAGGCTACACATATATTTGGGTCTACGAGTTTCACTCTAGCCAGTTCTACGAGTTTTGAAACAGAAGGGAAAATGCCTTCAAATGAGGCAATGATCTGGAAAGTTGCTGGGTTCAAACAAAAAAATGGTAACTCTGGCATTCATAGCTAGCATGGTAATATTGGTACCGAGATATTTTAATCCCAAGAACACGTACATACGGCACGAGAAATGAAATGTGGTTACAAACAAACAACTGAACAACCCAACACAACAGTGAAGAGTTAGACTTGCCTACATGCATGCACAGTTGCACACAACTCCGGCAAATCAGCTAACCCGTCGATCCATCACCTTTTGCTCCCCTTGCACCTTGACGACGATGACCATCTTTGCGCGATGGCAAACCCGGTGGCACCATTGGCTACCGGATGAGGGAGCCTTCAGAGATTTGCTGCAGAGGGAGAGGAAGAGAAGGGAGAGGTGAGGAGCAAGTGAAGTGAGGGTCGCACCCTCATTGCTGCTGGAATTTAAAGGCCACACTCGCAGATCATCCACTGTAGTATTTTTATTATTTTTGTTTCTAGAATAGACACCATCCATGTTACCGAATCAGGCAGTAACAGAGCTGCTACTGCTACTGCGGTTCATGTTGAGGAGCTGTCAAGGTACCTCATGACATTTCTTCTATTTCTTTTTTAGCTAAATTGCCGCAAGAGATTTATTTTAGGAAAATTTAAATTTAGATTATTGCATGGAGTACGTCTAGCATAGATTGTTTTGCCAAATAATGATCACAAGCAGCGTTAGACATGTTGGTTTCTAGCTGTGCATGCATGTGATGGCAGAAGCCATGTCAGACTATATCATAGATTAAAATAGCCGGTGAAATAGCCGCGATAGCTGCACTATAGCTGCCTAGGAGCCTCGCCACTACGCTATGGCTGCTGCCTCGAAATCCTCCACATATCCATCTAAATGGCTCAAAAAAATCTGAAAAACCCTCCAGAAATCATCTCTCCCACTAGAAAATTTCTGCTATTTGCCGCGACTGCCCGCTATGGCGGCCACTATAGCTGCTGGGAGAGGCCGGCGCGAAATTGTTTCTCCCGCGATTTTAATCTATCGACTGTATTAGTATCGGGTTAGACACCTGTAGGCAGTCCTTTCTATATTCAGGTATGCCATCCCGTGACCGTGAGTGAGGGAGGGGTTGTGAAGTCATGTGGCGCTGGTTGCTTCTAGGCTGCAGTTGCTGTCTCTTCTGTCGCCTCCCGGTCCACCACTCTACATGCACAGCTCTTTCCGGCAAAATTTGTGTGTTCTGACCCTTTGGTCAAACTTTATCCGGATCTGACCCTTTTGCTACTGCCACCATCCCTGGCAGTAGCCCTACACAGCCTACCCCCAGGCCCCCCAGTGGTAGGCTAACGGCAGGCCCCTGACGGCCGTTCGTGGTCGCTGACGTGGAAAAGGCAACTACCACCAAGGACCCTAGCGGTAGGATGGTAAACCTTACCAACCAAATTTCAAACCTATGTGCGATAGGTGCCTGGCGGTAGGATGGTAAATCTTAGCAAATCAAAAATTCATCACACAGTAATATACACATGCATCACAGATGGATATAAATGATAGTTCAACAAATCCAAGATGGCAAATAGTTTAATAGTTCAACATAGCAAATAGCAACAAGTTCAACATAACAATTATTTGAACATAGCCAACAAATTCTCTTCAGCTCAACACAGAGCGAGTAGTTTGACTTGAGCATATCTCACTTGGTCATCCTCCCACTCTTGGCGGCACGCTCCTCGGTTTTCTTTAAGCGGGTCTCATCCGTCTTTTTCATGTGACGGGATGTATGGGGCTTCGGAAATGGTGATGGACTGTTCCATTGCTTCTTTGGTTGTTTCCCTCTTGCCCTGGATTGGCTGGGTTGGCTGAGTGGGTTGAGGTTCGTCATCGTCGTCGTACTCCTCCTCGCCACCCCCTTCCTCTTCTTCCTAGCCTTGCTCCTCATCCTCTTCGTCCTCATCATCTTCTTCTTCCTCCTCCTCCTCAACGATGCGAGACGATGAGGCGGCATGGCTTGAGGAACCTCCGCCGGCATGGCTTGATGAAGCGAGGCTATGTGTCGACGGTGGAGGAACATGCACGTCGACCGTGCTAGTGCACCCAACCATGGCCACTAGCTTGCGGCAACGATTCATGATCTTCTGCAACAACAGAAAAATAACAACATGGCATGGATCAAGTTTAGGGTTGCAAATAAAGAAGAAGATGGGGGCATGGATCAAGCTTAGATAAAGAGGAAAATGGCATAGATCAAATTTGTGGTTACCTTCATCGCTCCCCTCAGCTTGCTGTCAGATTCCTCGCTACCGGGCTCGTAACGTAGCGCAGTCGATCCATCAAAAATGTTTCTGTTCAGCTCCGAAGCCTGCAAATGTAAGCATAATCATGAATAAGTTAGTGCAAATGTAAGCATCATCATGAACCGCCGGCTCAAAATAGTTGAAGATGACTTACCACTCTGTTCATTAGGGGTGCATACTCCCTAAATTGACCTTCCATCCCTCTGATTCCTTCATTGTAGGCTTCATCTTCGCTGTCATCCTCCTCCAGTGATGCAATATCAGCTTCCGTCCATTGTGGGTTCAGACGCACAAGGGACTTGATGCCATCATCATGCCAGTTCATGTGTCGGCCGCACGCTTCCCAGTCAACCCCTCTCCTCTCCCATTCTTTGCGATACCTCCTCTCATTCCACATCTTCACGTGCACCGCGTGCTCTTGTCCCCAGTCCGATATTGACTGACAATGCTGCAAGGCAATGAAATAGAACGAAAACATAAAAAATCATAAGAACGTCAAACAGAACGAAAGACATGGTAATAGAGAGTAATGCCCTCACCAGTGAAGGTCCCGACCGCCGGTGTCGAGGGGGCGTGCTGGTGGGGTGTGTTGCAACACACCAAATTGCGTGGCCACGCACTGTGGTAAGTGCAACTCGATGGCGTACACGCATATCATTGGGACAATGCACCGCCAGACAAGCCTGTCCCGAGTGCACATGTCGTTCAGCTCAAAACCCCAATCTCTGTCGTGATAAGGCCACCTGTTCACCTACACAGAGATTGGTAAGCAACCGTGAAAGTGGCTACATAAAAACTAGCTCATTGGTATACCTGGTAAGCCGTCAGGTTGTCCAGCTCGTTGGAGAAGGCCTTGTACAACGAAGTGACCTTGCCCGTGAAGACTTTAACCCTGTCCCAAGCGTATGCGACGGTAGGGAATCAAGTACTGTCACCGTCATCGCCATACTCCGTCCAGGGACACGCTTTCATTTTCTCAGGATGGCCCATCGGCAACCGCTCCCACATCCAGATGGAGAGGGCCCAGACACAACCACACATACCGGACGTCTCCTCGGTCCTCTGTGTTGCGTCGTCGAGCTACAAACACCAATTGATGATCAGATGACACAGTTCAAAGCACCAAGCATACATACATCCATAAACAAATATTGAGATGTTTCTCTTTCGAACGGTATAGGTAGGCGAGGCCGGCGGACCCCCAGCTATACCTTATTGGGGAATGCGAAAGAAAACAAAAAAATTCCGATCTACGCACCAGCCCAGGACCACTACGAAGATTGCATACAAGATTTTTGATCTGATCGTTACCGACTCGTAGCGCAACAGAAGTAGAGTCGATGTTGATCATCGGCGCAGATCCCCGCAGCTAGGATTTACAACCTCCCAACTGCGAGGATGTACTCCCTTGTCAGCCCCTCGAAGAGTCCGCCGGACAGCCCTCTGGGAGGCGGTCGGACAGTCCCCCGGAAGGTGTCATGGACAGCCCTTCGGGATGACCCTCAAACTCGGACAGCCCTTCGGGAGGACCCTCGAACAGCCCCTCGGGCAAAAGATATGTGACACCCTAATTTTGGCAACTTTTTCTTTTCAAACTTTTCTTGGTTTTATTTGAAACTCGAATGGTTTTTGAACCTTTTCATTTGGTCTTGGACACTTTTGAATCTTTTCCAAGTAATCCAAAGCCTCATCACCTTGCCAAAACCCTGCGAAGTACCTCAAGGACCCAAATTCCACTTTAAATCTTTTCCAATAACTCTTTTCTTTTATTTGGGAATTTAGGTCATCACTATGGGTTGTGAAGCAACCTATAGTTTGGATGGCTAAAAAATTCTCAAATAATTCCCTAAAATACGTTGCAATATATCTTGCCCCAATATCCAAAAGTATTCCATGGTCTAGTTCTAATATTTTGCAAAATAATTCAGTTTTGTTCCTGGACAGTCTGAACCTTTGTGAAGGAAGTACCTGCTAGGTTTGTCCAAATATTCTGAAATTTTTGTGGCATGAGGACACCTAGAAATGACTTCCCTCCACCAAGTTCCAGCCTCAGGAGATCATCAAAGTGAGCAGTACCTGAACATTCACATTCTGGACCAGATTTGGAGGTTACACATGAAATACCCTCAAATCTCAACCAAACCTACTTAAACTTGGCTAGTTTGGAGTCCTTCCAATGAGGATCACTCCAGACAATCTCTTTGGCTCCATCCTAGCTCTCCACCTCTCCAGATCCCTCTCTAGTTCTCTGTCAGGAACTGTTGTTGAGGCTACCCTTCATCTCAGACCCAACCAAGACAAACTACGGGTGCAGGTGAAGTGAGTGATCGAGGGTCGACGTGCCAGACAAGTTTTGCCAGGCTTGCGTGGCCTCCTGGTGGCAAGCATCGTGGTCAGCACGGCGATGGCATGCTTGTCGCCGCGCTCTGTGCTGCGCCAAGCTCGGGTCTCATCAGAGCGAGATGCCGACATCCTTCCCATGCGACACCTAGACCCTCCAGATCCTTCGCCCTCGCCGGAGAAGCCCTCGGTGGCCGCCACGACCACGTGCACTGTGCCACTCGTGCGGCCACAGTGGCGGCGGCGCTCGTCTTCTTCTCCCCGAGCTATCCCGTATCGCATTTAATGCCTCTGCTCGCTCCCGTTGCTTCGCCCCGCGCCATGACGTCCAGCTCGCCGTCCTTGATCCAGTGGCGTAGCCACGTCGCCGCCGATCCAGAGAGATCGCCGAGCACCTCCTCCGCCTATAAATAACACCGCCCAGCCTAACTAAGCTCCTCACCCCTCTCCCTCCATCCTCCATTGCCTCCCCAAGCAAAAGCCTAGGCCGAGAGGCCCTCTGGCCTCGAGCTCCGCCGGAGTTCCGCCGCCAGTTAAGCTCCACCACCAGCCCTCTCCACCCCACCCCAGCCTCGTCCGACTACGCCATCGAGCTCAGTGCACTCCACTGGTGCTCCTCGACCTCCTGCCCGAGCGAATAGTCGCCGGAATCGCCACCTCCGTCGACCACCGTAGCGCTTATCCGCCGCAGAAGAAGGGCGCCGCACCGTCCATCCATCTCCGGGGGAGCTACGGGTACAGGGAGGACCGTCTTCGAGTGCCCGATCGATCCCCATCAACTCCCAGCTCCGCCGCCATCCCTATCGCCGGTGAGCGTCGCCGGAGCCCCGTCTCCCTCTGTTCTCTCCCTCCTCCATCTGTTTTAAACTGAACGGGCCCCACCTGTCAGCGGCCCAGCAGCGCACGCGCGAAGGGGTAAGTGAAGGCGCCTTTGGGCCTTTACGCCTTCGACGTGGCCCGTTCAGGGTTTTTCTGTTTTTCAGAGTTGACCAACCACTTTGACTGCTAATAACTTTTTATTAAAAGGTCCAATTGACCTGATTCTTTTTGCATTCTGTTCATATTTAACTTCTTTATTTTCTGACCAAGTTTGGTATTTTTCCAATACTCACAGAATTGTTGGTGAATAAAAAGGCTTTATGTGACATTTTCCTTTGGAATTTAAAAATATTTTCAGAAGGAGATTCTTGTGGATTTGAAGATTAGGAGTTTCTGAACAACCCAACAGATCAAGGCAAGCCAGGACTTCCATATTATGAAGCATTTCATAGGATTGCATAATTCATATTCATTTCCTGCAGTTTATTTACGCAGATAATTCAAGTGAAGTATTTAAATGCCTATTGTTGAAAACTTAAATTGATTTGATGAATTACCCTGATTGCTAACAGAGACTTAGTTGGTTGATCAAGAGTCACCTGTCCGGGCTTACCCGTGCATCCACATTTGCCTGTATCGGATGGCCTTGACTGGGTCTGGCTCTGTGCTCTTTCACCGCTACCTCCAGACAGGGAGGGTTATGCGTGCGTGCTGCCCTGATCAGGCAGACGGCGATAACCCTGTGAGCCAAGTTGAGTTTTGTGCCGGCGTCCCCATTTGCGACAGTTTAGTTAGGCCACGACGATGGCAGGTGTCACGAGGTGACATGGGGCCACCCAGGGCTTGACACTGGGGGAGGATGATTGCCGGTGGTACGATGGGAGAGTCATGGGTCAGACGGGTCCATAGTGTGGGTAAAGTGCGCAACCACTGCAGAGTGTAAAATCTATTCGAATAGCCGCGTCCACGGTATTGGACAGCTCATCCAGACCTCTCTAGGTGATCAACCGTATTAACCATAGTAATGATGGAAGAACTTGTCTTATGAGCGGATGTACTCGTTGGCATCGAGTACTCCGAGGTTTGTGAAACAACCCGGATATGAGTAAGTTATCATCAGTAAGTGAATCAGTTAAGACTTACCATGTTGGTTGCCATGCTATTATTTGCTGCATATTTGGTTGTCTTGTGCTTGCGAGTACATTCAAAGTACTCACCTGGCGTATCATACCAGATGCAGGAGAAGACTGAGACGGAGGTCTCGAATGTCCGTGTTGCGATGACTAGGATGTGTCCTCAGCAGTGTCCCTGTGGATGGAGTTACTATCGTGTTCCGCTACGCAGTAGTCTTTCGCTGTAGTATTCCGCAGTAATACCGAGGCCCTGTTATGTTAGATAAATAATGTAGATATTGTCATAGCACTAGATGTGCTTTTGGCCTCGTTGATCATGTAATATATAAGCTTGTACTCAACAATTACCAATAAAAGTTCAGCTATGTTCTGTTCCAAGTTGTTGTGTGTTTCCAAAACACTTGATCTCTGGGTTGGAAACACTGGTAAACCGGTTCTCTGAGCCGGGGTACAACAACGCTTAGTATCAGAGCCAGGCTGACTGTAGGACACCCTAGGTAACTCGCGCTAGAACTGCAATTAGCACAGGACTTTGAGTGTGCATCCTGCTTGTTGCATTTGATTGTTGCATACCATGCCTCATGCATCATAATTCATTATGTTACTAACTCTTGGCATTGTGAGTGTAGATGGCACCAGTTCCATATCACTTTCATCAAGAGCCAGAACCCCACACTTTTCCAGCTCTGCTTCGTAGCGTCTGGCTTCGGCTGTATCCCAACGGTGATGACCCGGTGTACCAGGGGTTCCAGGAGCAGTTGGGCGAGTCAGTATATGAGTACCATGCAGTGGCTTACATGACCGCGACTTCGGATATTGGAAGCTCTTCTCGCTCTTCCAAGGGTGGAGTGGCTTCTACTCTGGAGCTGGCGATCCAGTTTGCTGCTATGGAGGCTATTACTGACTTGCGCTTCCACGAGGCCGAGGTGGAGACCCATCCAAGTTTCATCCACTATCCCACTCTGTCACCTACAATAGGGCGAGTCCTTTTCTCACCTGTTGACCCGGCGTGTGATCATGCGGCTGGTGTTTTGTCTCACTATCTAAATGCCAGTTACCGTATGATCATCTCCTTGGCTGAGGAGCTGTGTCATGTTCAGGGGGCACTGCAGTAGTGCCTCCAGCACCTCCTCCTCATCCTGTACTTCCACCTAGTTATCCACCACCAGTTCCGCCTCCGCGTGTGCTTGGTGCCCCTTCTGCTTTTTCTGGACCATCAGGCTTATCGTCTGGTAGTCGACTTGAGACCCCAGCTGAGTGCGCCTCACTCCTAGCCACTCCTGCTCCGCCGATGCTGAGGCAACATGCTCTTTCTTCCGCAGAGGGAGAGCCGTCCCAGCAGCGACGTCGCGTCTCCTTTGACCCGATGACTCACATCATTAGTTCTGATTCTGACTCAGGATCTGGCGACGAGGACTCTTCAGATGGGCAGTGTTCGTGTCACCGACGCACTAGACTGGAGCTTGAGTAGTAATGCATGCATCTTTGCATATGTCGACAGTCGTATGAGCAGTCTAGCCATGATATCTCCCCTACTAGCTTGCCATGTATGATGTTGGGTTATCTTGTATAATTATGTTGCTGTCTTTATTTGCCTTTTTCATGAAGTTTCTTTTGGTGTCATATTACCGTATTTCTCCATATGGATGTTTCTCATCAATTCGGTATTTGCTATGGGAACAAAAATTAGGATGAAGAAAGGAAGTAGTAGTCAAGGCGGCGATGGAAACCCCGTCTGTCGTTCCGCCAGGCAGGCAGGGCAACCGCCCGAAGACTTACCACCACCACCACCTCAAGCACCAACCACAGATCAGATAATGAGAATGTTTCAGGAAAAGAGAAACCAAGACCTCATGGAATTTCTCAAGAGTATGCAGACAATAGTAGGTCAGAACAATTGCAATGCGGTGCATTCCAAACTGTCTGACTTCCAGCACACAAAACCACCCAACTTTGGTCAGGCTGTGCATCCTATTGAGGCTGATGACTGGTTAAGAACCATGGAAAAGAAATTGGACATCGCTCGTTGTGAAGAAGCGGATAAAGTCCCATTTGCCACCCATTATCTCGAAGGCCCGGCAGCCATATGGTGGGACAACACCAAGTTAATGTGGCCTGCTGGAGAAGAGATTTCCTGGGAGAAATTCAAAGAGCTGTTCCGCAAGTATCATATTCCCACATGTATCATGAAAGTGAAGCAGAGGGAATTCCTGGCCCTCACCCAAGGAAACATGTCTGTGGGAGAATACCTAAACAAGTTTAACAACTTGGCCCGGTACTCTCCTCATGATGTGGCTACCGAAGAAAGGAAAATAGACTGGTTCCTTGGAGGTCTTAATCACGCCCTCCGATGTCAGCTATGCATGTTGGACTTCCCCAATTTCTAGACCTTGGTGGATAAGGCCTTCATCGCAGAACGAGAACACAAGTCTGGGAATGATGATCATAAGAGGAAGTTCGAGCCTAAGAAGGACAACAGGGAACCATATGCGCAAAAGCTGCGCAGTTGGCAGCTAGGGCCATCTGAAAACCAACCTGTGTGGAACAATGGTGGCAACAATAGCAAGTCAGGCAACCAGAGCAAGACCTTCGGCAAGCAGCCAGTCTTAGAGGACTGCCGCCGCGACAACACCTGTTTCACATGTGGCCAGAGTGGACACTACGCCAAGCAATGTCCTACTAATAACGGAAAGCAGTCAGCTAACCACAAGCCACAAGTTAATCACCTTGGACGCCGCCCCAACCACAAATTCAGCCACGGATGCGTCCACCACACCTCTGCCGAAGAAGTCTGCGAGGCTCCAGACATAGTCCTTGGTATGTTTTCTGTCAACGACATACCTGCAATAATTTTATTTGATTCTGGGGCTTCCCACTCGTTTATTTCGCGAAGTTTTGCCATCTTGCACAAATTTTCTCCTTCACTTTTGGACAAAATCATGGTGGTACAATCCCCTGGCTCTATGCTCAGAACAAATATAATATACAAGGGTCTGGAAATCTCAATCCATGGAGTCAAATTCCGAGCTACCCTTGTTGCCATTGAATCCCCAGGACTGGATATAATACTAGGAATGGACTGGTTGGCACCGCACAAAGTGTGTATAAACTGTGCCACCAGAACGGTGACATTGGTGAACCCTGCCGGACAAACCCTCCAATTTCTGGCCAGCAAAATGATAACAAGAAAGGGCAAGGCATACCAGACCACTGTTATAGATATGAATCTGATTCCGGTAGTGGGTGAATTTCCGTATGTATTTCCTGAGGAATTACCAGGAATGCGCCCGATCGAGAATTGGAGTTCGCCATTGAAGTAATTCCTGGTACAGCTCCAATATACAAGAAATATTACCGTATGCCAGGCCTAGAGCTGGCAGATCTAAAGAAGCAGTTAGACGAGTTGCTACAGAAAGGATACATTCGTCCAAGCATTTTGCCATGGGGCTCACCAGTATTATTTGTCAAGAAGAAGGATGGAAGTCTACGATTGTGTGTAGACTATCGCCAGCTTAATGAGGTCACTATCAAGAACAAGTACCCGCTCCCTCGAATTGATGACATATTCGACCAGTTGAATGGAGCACGGGTATTCTGTAAGATCAACCTCAGAACGGGATATCACCAACTGAAAATCTGAAAGGAGGATATCCCCAAGACAGCGTTCACCACTCGATATGGGCTATATGAATTTACAGTTATGGCATTTGGATTGACCAACGCTCCAGCCTACTTCATGAGCATGATGAACAAAGTCTTCATGGATTTTCTGGACAAATTCGTAGTGGTGTTCATTGACGACATCCTGATATACTCTAAGGATGAAGAGGAGCATATGTAGCATCTCAGGGATGTCTTGGAAAGATTGAGAACCCATCGCTTATATGCCAAGTTCAGTAAGTGCGAATTTTGGCTGAAAGAGGTGGGATTTCTTGGACATATTCTATCAGAGAAAGGAATAGCTATTGATCCAAGTAAGGTTACTGCGGTCTTGAATTGGAAGACACCAACCATGGTGACCGAAGTCCATAGTTTCCTGGGCTTGGCAGGCTACTACCATCACTTCATTGAAGGTTTTTCTAAGATAGCCAAGCCGCTGACGGAATTGTTGAAAAAGAACCAAAGGTTATCTGGACAGCCGAGTGCGACAGCAGTTTCCAAGAGTTAAAGACGAGGCTAACCACAGCCCCTATCTTAGTCCTCCCAGACATTCACAAGAGTTTTGATATATACTGCGATGCATCCAGGCGTGGAATCGGATGCGTGCTAATGCAAGAAGGGAAGGTTGTAGCTTGTGCATCACGACAGCTACGACCTCATGAGGAGAACTATCATACACATGACTTAGAGCTAGCTGCTGTGGTTAGGCCCTAAAGATTTGGAGGCATTATCTTATTGGACAACGATGTGAAATATACACAGACCATAAGAGTCTCAAGTATATTTTCACTCAACCCGACCTGAACCTCAGGCAGCAAAGATGGCTTGAGCTAGTCAAGGACTATGATGTTGGGATAAACTATCATCCAGGGAAAGCAAATGTGGTCGCTGATGCCCTGAGCAGGAAACAAACTGCTGTGAATGCACTAGTTGAGGGTATGCATCCAAGCTTACAAGAAGAGTTTGTCAAGCTCAATATGGTGCTATGCGGCCCAATGACCTCGGACACGTTGGAAATTACTCTAACCCTCATGGAGCAAATCAAGGAAGCACATAAGTCAGATGAAGAAATTCGGGAGGTCAAGGAATTAATTCAGCAAGGGAAGGCCAAGTCCTTTCGTGTAGATGAATATGGTACCGTGTGGTTCGAGAAACGAATTTGTGTGCCAAATCAGAACAACTTGAGGCACCAAATACTCAAGGAAGCACATGAGTCCGCATATTCGATCCACCCGGGAGGGACCAAGATGTATCAGGACTTGAGAGAAACTTTTTGCTGGTCTAGAATGCGGAAAGATATAGCATACTATGTCGCCTGCTGTGACAATTGCAACAAGGTCAAGGCAGAGCATCAGAAACCCGCTGGGCTACTGCAACCTTTACCGGTGCCTTAGTGGAAGTGGGACGACATATGTATGGATTTTATTGTGGGACTACCAAAGTCCACGAGAGGCAATGATGCTATTTGTGTCATTGTAGACATCCTCACGAAGGTGGCTCATTTTATCCCAGTAAAGACCACTTTCAACGCAAATCAGCTGGCACAACTCTACATGTCTCAGATAGTCAGTCTGCACGGAGTACCCAAGTCTATCACGTCAGATAGGGGTTCCTTATTTACCTCAGCATTCTGGCTATGACTACATCAAGCTATGGGAACCGTGCTGAAACATAGCACAGCATACCATCGGCAGACGGATGGATAGACCGAGCGAGTGAACCAAATATTAGAGGACATGCTTCGGTCATGTGCTCTCTCCCATGGACCCAAATGGGAGGATAGTCTGCCGTACGCGGAATTCTCCTACAACAATAGCTATCAGGCAAGTCTCAAGATGTCGCCTTTTGAGGCATTGTACGGACGGAAGTGCCGCACACCGCTGAACTGGTCCCAAACAGGAGATAGTCGCATCTTTGGTACGGACTTGATGCTCGAGGCTGAAAGGCAAGTCAAGGATATTCAAGAGCGTTTGCGAGCAGCCAAGTCCCGACAGAAGAGCTATTACGACCCAAAACACCGGGAAGTAACTTTCGAGCCTGGAGACTATGCTTACTTGCGAGTAACCCCTATGAAGGGAGTAAAGAGGTTTGGCACCCGGAGAAAGTTGGCCCCAAGATACATCGGTCCCTTTCTAGTGATTTCTAGGAAGGGTAGAGTCGCATATCAGTTGGAATTCCCACCAGCATTGTCAGACGTTCATGATGTCTTTCACATCTCACAGTTAAGGAAATGCATTGCACCCCCAGCCAAGCAAGTGGATATGAGTGAATTAGAATTGGCTAAGGATTTGACTTATGAGGAAAAACCTGTCAGGATCTTGGATGAGATGGAAAGAACCACGAGGAGTAAGGTGATAAGATTTTACAAGGTGCTATGGGAGCACCACACTGAGGTAGGGGCCACTTGGGAAAGAGAAGATTTTCTGAGATCCGCATATCCATATTTGTTCCCTGAGCAACCGAATCTCGAGGACGAGATTCATCCTAAGGGGGGTAGGTTTTTGAAACCCTAATTTTGGCAACTTTTTCTTTTCAAACTTTTCTTGGTTTTATTTGAAACTTGACTGGTTTTTGAACCTTTTCATTTGGTCTTGGACACTTTTGAATCTTTTCCAAGTAATCCAAAGCATCATCACCTTGCCAAAACCCTGCCAAGTACCTCAAGGACCCAAATTCCAATTTAAATCTTTTCCAATAACTCTTTTCTTTTATTTGGGAATTTAGGTCATCACTATGGGTTGTGAAGCAACCTATAGTTTGGATGGCCAGAAAATTCTCAAATAATTCCCTAAAATACCTTGGAATATAACTTGCCCCAATATCCAAAAATATTCCATGGTCTAGTTCTAATATTTTGCGAAATAATTCAGTTTTGTTCCTGGACAGTCTGAACCTTTGTGAAGGAAGTACCTGCTAGGTTTGTCCAAATGCTCTGAAATTTTTGTGGCATGAGGACACCTACAAATGACTTCCCTCCACCAAGTTTCAGCCTCAGGAGATCATCCAAGTGAGCAGTACCTCAACATTCACATTCTGGACCAGATTTGGAGGTTACACATGAACTACCCTCAAATCTCAACCAAACCTACTTAAACTTGGCCAGTTTGGAGTCCTTCCAACGAGGATCACTCCAGATAATCTCTTTAGCTCCATCCCTAGCTCTCCACCTCTCCAGATCCCTCTCTAGTTCTTTGTCAGGAACTGTTGTTGAGGCTACCCTTCATCTCAGACCCAACCAAGCCAAACTATGGGTGCAGGTGAAGTGAGTGATCGAGGGTCGACGTGCCAGACAAGTTTTGCCAGGCTTGCGTGGCCTCCTGGTGGCAAGCACCATGGTGAGCACGGCGATGGCATGCTTGTCGCCGCGCTCTGTGCTGCGCCAGGCTCGGGTCTCGTCAGAGCGAGACGCCTGCGCCGCAGCAGCTTATCCAAGCATGCCGACATCGTTCCCGTGTGACACCTAGCCCCTCCAGATCCTTCGCCCTCGCCGGAGAAGCCCTCGGCGGCGGCCATGACTGCGAGCACTGTGCCGCCCGTGCAGCCACAGTGGTGGCGCCGCTCGTCTTCTTCTCCCTGAGCTATCCCCTCGCGCATTTAATGCCTCTGCTCGCTCCCGTCGCTTCGCCCCGCGCCACGACGACCAGCTTGCCGTCCTTGCTCCAGTGGCGTAGCCACGTCGCCGCCGATCCAGAGAGATCGCCGAGCGCCTCCTCCGCCTATAAATAACCCCGCTCGGCCTCGCTGAGGTCCTCACCCCTCTCCCTCCATCCTCCATTGCCTCCCCAAGCAAGAGCCAAGGCCGAGAGGCCCTCTGGCCTCGAGCTCCACCGGAGTTCTGCCGCCAGTTGAGCTCCACCACCAGTCCTCTCCACCCCACCCCAGCCTCGTCCAACTGCGCCCTCGAGCTCAGTGCACTCCACTGGTGCTCCTCGACCTCCTGCCCGGGCGAATAGTCACCGGAATCGCCACCTCCGTCGACCACCGTAGCGCTTGTCCGCCAGAGAAGAAGGGCGCCGTGCCGTCCGTCCATCTCCGGGGGAGCTACGGGTACAGGGAGGACCGTCTTCGAGTGCCCAATCGATCCCCGTCAACTCCCAGCTCCGCCGCCGTCCCTATCGCCGGTGAGCGTCGCCGGAGCCCCGTCTCCCTCTGTTCTCTCCCTCCTCCCTCTGTTTTAAACCGAACGGGCCCCACCTGTCAGCGGCCCACCAGTGCGCGCGCGAAGGGGTAAGTGAAGGCACCTTTGGGCCTTTACGCCTTCGACGTGGCCTGTTCTGGGTTTTTCTGTTTTTCTGAATTTTGTTTATTTTGCAGAATTGACCAGCCACTTTGACTGCTAATAACTTTTTATGAAAAGGTCCAATTGACCTGATTCTTTTTGCATTCTATTCATATTTAACTTTTTTATTTTCTGACCAAGTTTGGTATTTTTCCAATACTCACATAATTGTTGGTGAATAAAAAGGCTTTATGTGACATTTTCCTTTGCCATTTAAAAATATTTTCAGAAGGAGATTCTTGTGGATTTGAAGACCAGGAGTTTCTGAACATCCCAACTGATCAAGGCAAGCCAGGACATCCATATTATCAAGCATTTCATAGCATTGCATAATTCATATTCATTTCCCGCATTTTATTAACGCAGATACTTCAGGAGAAGTATTTAAATGCCTGTTGTTGAAAACTTAAATTGATATGATGAATGACCCTGATTGCTAAGAGAGACTTAGTTGGTTGATCAAGAGTCACCTGTCCAGGCTTACCTGTGCAGCCACATTTGCCAGTATGGGACGGCCTTGAGTTGGTCTGGCTCCGTGCTCTTTCGCCGGTGCCTCTAGATAGGGAGGGTTATGCGTGCGTGCTGCCCTGATCAGGCAGACGACGATAACCCTGTGAGCCCAGTTAAGTTTTGTGCCGGCGTCCCCGTTTGGTACAATTAATTTAGGCCATGATGGTGGCAGGTGTCACGAGGTGACACGGGGCCACCCAAGGCTTGACTCCGGGGGAGGATGATTGCCGGTGGAACGATGGGAGAGACACGGGTCACGCAGGTTTCTTTGGAGCAACGCTGGTCCACCCGAATGAGATCACGAGGTCAGGTGCTCCATAGTGTGGGTAAAGTGCGCAACCTCTGCAGAGTGTAAAATCTATTCGAATAGCCGCGTCCACGGTACTGGACAGCCCGTCCGGACCTCTCTAGGTGATCAACCGTAATAACCATAGTAATGATGGAAGAACTTGTCTTATGAGCGGATGTACTCGTTGGCATCGAGTACTCCGAGGTTTGTGAAACAACCCGGATATGAGTAAGTAATCATCAGTAAGTGAATCAGTTAAAGACTTAACATGTTGGTTGCCATGCTATTATTTGCTGCATATTTGGTTGTCTTGTGCTTGCGAGTACATTCAAAGTACTCACCTAGCATATCATGCCAGATGCAGGAGAATACTGAGACGGAGGTCTCGAAGGTCCGTGTTGCGATGACTAGGATGTGTCCTCAGCAGTGTCCCTGTGGATGGATCGTTACTATCGTGTTCCGCTACGCAGTAGTCTTTCGCTGTAGTATTCCGCAGTAATACCGAGGCCCAGTTATGTTAGATAAATAATGTAGATATTGTCATAGCACTAGATGTGCTTTTGGCCTCGTTGATCATGTAATATATAAGCTTGTACTCGACTATTATCAATAAAAGTTCAGCTATGTTCTGTTCCAAGTTGTTGAGTGTTTCCAGAAGACTTGATCTCTGGGTTGGAAACACTGGTAAACCGGTTCGATGACCCGGGGTGCAACAAGATCGAACCTACGATCTCTCTACAGGGTTGCACACATATGGTGTCGTCTATCCGGCAGGGCTTCGCCATCCAGAACTAGTTCCCACCGGAACACAGACAGCCTTTCGGCTCTACGAAACTATTTCACTTGTGGGAGAGAGAAAGCCAGATCATGCATGGCATTTGTATGTGAGAGAGAGTGTGTTTGGAGAGTTCCTCTCCACCTCCTTTTATAGGGGAAGGAGGGGGTGGTGGTGGCTGAAATTTCAGCCCACATGACAAGCACCCACAAAACAAGGGGAAATTATGTCCGCTTGTCCATGGCCCCCGAACATGGGGGTCCCACATGGCGCCCCACCTCCTCCCAAAATGGTCGACCATTTGTGGGGGCTGCCCCCCACCATGGGGGGGCTGCCCAACACTTTTGTCCAGCCATAAGGGGCTGGCCCCCAAGGGTAGACACCCCCAAAACAGCCCTGACGCATCGTGGGATCTTGTCCCCTCACGCTAGGACAAGATGTTTTCTGCGACTATTTCTTTTGAAAAATTCTGGAAGGTCCCAAAAAATTTCTGGGACACTCTAAAATTATTCTAAACACTCTCTGGAACATTTTATGTATGATGGTTTTATTCCGAAACATTTTTGTGTTTCTCCGAAACAATTTTGATAGCTCCGAAACACTTCCGGTTTTCTCTCCGAAACTTTTCCGTTGTATCCGAAACTTTTCCGGTGACTTTCTCTTAGACTCCCTGTCTAGTATTCAGCAGATAGATGACCCTTAAGCATGTGAGCCTATAGGTTCGGTGAAGTATAGATATGACCGGAACACTTTCCGATCAATGATCAACATCGGAGCCATGGACACCCATATTGATCCCTATACCCACACGAATGAATATTCGAGTGAACCTCTAGTTGCCGTGTGCTATTCATGTTGCTTCATGATATGTTACAAACACCTGAGGTGAGACTTGTCGGTATCCCCATGAATCAACAAATTGTTCACTATGCCAGTTACCTCGTTACTGGTTTTGTTCTCTTTTTTCCTTTCCGTGTTCTGGCATCCCCGTGATGAAATCACGATCTGTCTGGCCAAACGATGATGGATACCATGACACCGAGAGGGCCCAAAGAATATCTCTTCATCGTCGGAGGAGCAAATCCCAATCTTGAGCTATCAAGTTACTTGTCATACTTTTGCATGAACCCGTAAGCCGCCGTAATAGCTACCCATTTACGGATGATGTTTAACAAACCCCAAAGTTCATGAAGCAAGTGCGAAGGAACTCATACTCTTATGGTGTAAGGAAGTATGCAAACATTAACTTTCTCTGTGTTATTAACCATTAACATGTGACGAAGATATCTTATAGCATAACACCAATTCGGGTCGATTCAACACAAGTGTTCTCCTAACATTGTGCCCTCAAAGTTGCCGGCATAGTCATGACCATGATCAGGAAAACAGAACCATCATGCAACACTTGAGATAGTCTTAGAGGCCAGACTAGGAATACATTTTACCGCTTATTATTCCACATGTGCATATGAGTCTTCCTCCGAGCCTCGTGGTTATTGCAGACTCGAGAACCATAGCAGTTATAGCATGGAACATAAACATAATTACAAACATGGAGATAAATAATAACATTTATTATTGCCTCTAGGGCATACCTCCTACATATCTTGCATCCTAGTCGGTCAAGAAGTTGAGATACATCCATAGGGTAGTGTCCCCCGAGCAGTCTGGAAACCCAACCTCCGTCAGAAGATACCATAAGTAGGACCTCGCGTACTGCTCCACGGTCAGCGGATCGGCATCTTCCGGGCATAATCAATCATATTCAACAAATTGTTCCACGGTCATATTTATACATCATATTATCTATAATAAATCATACTTATCCAAATATATCTATAATAAAAGATATAATCAACAATAATGGAATATGCAAATGAACATCAATGACATACGTCATATATCATCAATCTACCTCCATCATATAACCAAACATCAATCTACCTCCATCATGTAACCAAACATCAATGAACCATTCAAAAATAAAACTATATAAAAACATGAACTAGGGTTCATCTTCAAACTATATAGAAACAATAAACTAGTTAATACCAAATGAACTAGGGTTCATCTTCAAGCACATACATCATATTGCTCCAAACTAAACAAACCTTGGATCAACAAAAATTAAAAACTACAAGATGAAATAGGTT
>JAAAXO010000138.1:56541-96523 GCA_011799875.1 Thinopyrum elongatum | reverse complement strand
TTGCCTCTCTGATGTGAGGTCTACACAAGATCTCAGCTCTTGGCCTCTCACTGCCCACCAAATTCAGACATGCTCTGTGGCACCATAGGCCAATTGGGGCTACTTGCCTCTCTGATGTGAGGTCTACTCAAGATCTCAGCTCACAGCCTCTCACTGCTCTGTGGGCAGTGAGAGGCTGTGAGCTGAGATCTTGATTAGACCTCACATCAGAGAGGCAAGTAGCCCCCATTGGTCGTTGGTGCCACAGTGTGGCTGGGTTAGGTTCAATCGCAGGTATCTGTTCCAGCAGCGACATGGCATGTGTTCCACAAGGAGGTGTATAACCTCACGTCAGCCCAAATATTCCTCTACACGGAAACTGCATGGCAGTAATAGGAACTGGCATCAGTGGTGACTGGCAGAACAGTGGCTGCTAAATCATGTGGCAACAGAGACAGGTATGTGACCAGTACCACTGCCCCAGAACAATAATCCAGTGACGGGTGACATACCTGCTCCACCAACTAATATTGTCGCCCATCGCTAACCTCTGGCCTTTTTTTTGGCTCTAAGCTACCTGGGGCTGACCTGTACCAGTTCGGCTCCAAGCTACCGGGAGCCAAACTATAGTATAGTACTAGTTCACCTATGCACAGAGTAAATATAATAAACACAATCTCCAAGGAAATTATTAAGACGATTATATGCATTAAAATTTAGTAGTAAATATATAATGCAAGATTAGTTAAAGTACAAATTTAGATTCACTAGAATCCGTCCTACCTGGTGCTCATCCAACAAAAATTCGCACTCACAATCTCGGCTGCTAATCAACCGCGTATTAGCACCATCCTACACACGCCTCCTGACGATATGAAGAAGCACCAGCAGAACAAGGGCGAGGCAAGGAGACCTTATTCCACGCCGATCGGAAACAAACCCTAACTTTATTGCTAACCCTACCACCACTGGACCGAAGCCCTGGGGTCCCAGCCCCCTCCCCGCGCCGGAGTGGCAGATGAAGGGAGAGGGGGCCCATGGTGTAGCCGGGGAAGAGGGCAGATTAGCCGCTGCCTCTGGCCGCCTAGGCCACAGTCGCAGGTTGCTACATTCTCCTTAAAAATAGACGACAATGCTTTTGATATGACACATAAGGGATGCGCTTATTGGTGTAGAAAAAATGGGGTAATGCAGAGCCGCTTTGGATCTCTAAGACAAGTGAGGATCATCAAAGGAGGCGCAATGTTGCGCGATTTGTGGGGAGCCAGCCTGCTGCTCTACTTTTCTTTAAGGGAGTGACTATGCCTCAATTGACATAGATAGTTTCGAACAAAGTTTTCAGTCAAACTTGAAAAAAAAATTAACCACCGATATTGTTTTAAATATTTAGATTGTAAATATGAAAATCATATGCATATATTTGTCTCGATAAGTATTTTCAAAATATTATTGTAGGATCTAAGTATATCGACTGGAGGGGGGTGACTGGGAGATTTAAAATTTCTTTATAAACTTCAAAACTCTCAGCACATCACAGCGGAATTAACTATCAGAAGTAGTACAACGAGAAGATACACTGCTGAAGGAAAGCACTAAGATGATAGAACTAAGCAAACAAAGATAAGAAATCTATCAGAACAGGGGCTAGAACAATAATTCATAGCGCGAGATGAGGAGCTTGCGGACATAGTAACAAATCATCCTGAGAACTACAGTAATTAAAATGAAACTAAACATGATATCAATTTAGATAGAAATGCATGAGGTAAATGAACATACAGAGTCACTGATGAACAACCACATGAGAGATAACTTAACCGAATGAAAATTACTGAAAGTAATGTTGTAATGAGAAAGAACCCGTGGTGCTCGATGGCGCCAAGTTGTTTGTTCGACCAGTTCATTCTTCTGCAAAAGAGCTACGTCTGGTTGGAGAGACTTGTGATTTAACACAGGAGCTAACCTCTCGCCATCCTATTGTCCTCAACGTGAAGTTCCTATAACTTCAGTTGATTTTACTCGTGGTAGATACTTCTCGGGGATCTCCAAACCATCAACAGACTTTGTCTTTGGTGATCACAATTACTCTTAGTCAATCTAGATAGACGCCTAACCGTCTAGAGATTATGCATCTCTCAAGAGTAATAGGCTCAAGAGCTCTCAACCCCTATCTATGTTTTTGGCTGTGGGGTTTTCTCTCAGAATAATTCACTCAAATCTCTTAGAGAGGGGGTGCTTAGACAACACTTGTCAAGTCACGTGGAACAGCCTACCAGCAACGGTTGGAGGGGGTTGCTATTTATAGCCAGAGAAACCCCGAGGGTGAAATGACCTATCAGGGCCTGTGGCCTAACCAATGGCCAACCGACATGTTTCCAATGGTTGGATTTCAAACTCACACGGCAACTTTACATGAGGAACAAGTAAAGCTAACTCCAGTGCTTGAACATTCCTCTCAAAGCCCAGAAGAACTTCGTCCCTGGCTTACGAGTAATAACTCAGCGCACGTACAGATTTCTCTCAACTCACTTGGAATATATATCAGTTAAGCATCAGCATACAAAAAAGTCTCAAAACACTTGAACCCCTCTTAATAGTGCAGTGGTCCTATGACTCAATTGAAGTACATGAAACTATGAAAAAGAACTAAGTCTTCATGCGGTCTTCATTCTTCGCTGCAGTCAAATCTCTCGGACCGCACTCCGTAGCAATTGCTTCAGCTCAGCAATATATTTAGGGGTCAACTCCGACACACAAACTTCTCGGTAGCATAATCCTCGAAGCTTTAGAATACTTCTCTGCGGAGCAGATAACTCTCGCAGAAATTTATAGCAAACTTCTCATAACTCCAGGGGCCATATTTCTCTGTGTGCACTAGCAAACACATTAGTCCCTCACTGTTTTGTCCAACAATCCCGAAAACACTCAGGGGCATTAGATTATTGACAAAACAGTTAAACATCGGAGAGTAGATATTTATCATAACATGCAGAGTAGTAAATAACTCGAACATATAAAATCAGCTCCCCCAAAATGTATGCAGTATTGAAATATTTGCTTTTAGATAACCTACATATTTAGGATAAATTGTTCGAAAGTTATTTTGATATCATCGAGAATAATGGATTGCACTGAAGAATATTATGATCGAAGAATAATCGAGTGCATCCAAAGAGAACTCTGATAATAATTCCACCAGCAAAATAAGTCTCGAGGAATAATATGGCAGGAGGGGTTATAAACATTACATATCTGTCTTAGAGTATCATGAGAGTTTTACAACACGATAAGAATCAAATTGAAGGACAGGTGTTGTAAACTCGACAGAAAAACCAACCCTGCAAAAGACCGTTTCTAAACTCTCGATGTCTTCTCCCCCCTTTTGTCAACAAGTGTCAAAAAGGTGTCGAAGAACATGAGGCAGTCTACATGCTCGAAGAAGATGAGGATCCAGAACTGCTCGATGAAGATGAATCCAAAGAATGATCTGCGAGGTTGCCGGTTGAAGAAGTTGTGCCTGAGTTAGTCTCTGCATCCGAAGAGGCAGTATTGTCTTCAGCTTCATTCTCTTTGGGAATGACAGGATCTGTGGGGCCATCAGGGTGGTCTTGATGAATTTGCTCATCTCCTTCCTAGAACTATGGTGAGGTAGCTTCAGATTCTTCAATAATATCTTCCTCATTGAGATAAATCAGATCAGTAGTCGTTGATTTTATCGGAAGGGGTGGAGTTTCTCTGCACTTATGCTCAACCTTAAATGCATCAATATAATCGTATTTCTTCATGATGCTAGCCTGCTTGAGTTGCTCCTTCGAGAAGAATTTCCTGAAAAGTTTCCAGGAGCGACGATTACCTTCCTTGACAGTGAGAAGAATTAGCCTGGCCGCATTTGCGACATGATTTATCTCGGAGGCTAAGTGTTCCTTCTCCTTCCTATATTGACAAAGATATTTGTCAAGCAGCTATTGGGTGCAAACACATACCTCATAGAGCAGAGGATTTGCAGGATCAGAGATGACAACATTCTTCTCTTTGGCTCTGTGAGTTTTTCCCTTTGCATTTTCTTTCAGAACCATCAATGTGTCACGAACAGGAGGAGTGAAATACTTTGGCCATGTCCACAGATATAGCGCTTGATTTGAGCCATATTGATGAGTTTCTGAATCCAAGGAGAGTAAATTTTCGGGGCGAGAGCAATCTCGGCAACATCTGCTATATTCTGAAGTAATAGATCCCCAATGTTGAAAGTGCCACAACAAGAAATTGCATAGAGAACATTCCGAAGAACACCAAAAATCCTTTGGGGACAAATGGTTGGGCAGAGAGTTTTTTAGAGAATGAAATAGGACATCCAAAAATTGAACTCAACATCATTTGGATGGGGATCACTAGAAGCAATCTTTCCAACCTTGTCCGGATGCATCAACGTTTGCACCTGTTCATCAATAACATCTAAGAAGTGCATCCTGTATTTCTTTCCATTTTTTATAAAAGCGAGGAAAATCAAGTACTTCCAAAATCTCAGTGGCAGAGTGATATCTACTATGCAACTTTATTCTTGTAGACTTTGGTGGGATTCCAAGCGCAGAGTTTTGTAGGACAGCAGCAAATTTCCCTCAAGTGGATGACCTAAGGTTTATCAATTCACGAGAGATGTAGGATGAAGGTGGTTCTCTCTCAAACAACCCTGCAATCAAATACAAGTGGTCTCTTGATGTGTACTACACAACTTTTATTCTTGTAGACTTTCTTGTGCCTCCAAGCGCAAAGTTTTGTAGGATAGCAGCAAATTTCCCTCATGTGGATCACCTAAGGTTCATCAATCCGTGGGAGGTGTAGGATGAAGATGGTCTCTCTCAAACAACCCTGCAATCAAATATAAAAAATCTCTTGTGTCCCCAACACACCCAATACAATGGTAAATTGTATAGGTGCACTAGTTGGGCGAAGGGATGGTGATACAAGTGTGGTATGGATAGTAGATATAGGTTTTTGTAATCTGAAAATATAAAAACAGCAAGGTAGCAAGTAAAAAAAGTGAGCACAAACGGTATTGCAATGCTTGGAAACAAGGCCTAGGGTTCATACTTTCACTAGTGCAATCTCTCAACAGTGCTAACATAATTGAATCATATAACAATCCCTCAACATGCGACAAAGAATCACTCCATAGTTTCTATCGTAGAACGTAGGACGAAAATGTGTATCAACCTATGTGCATAGATTACCCCAATGTCACCACGGGAATCCGCAAGTTGAATACCAAAACATATATCAAGTGACTCAATAGAATACCCCATTGACACCATGGGTATCCACATGCAAGACATACATCAAGTGATCTCAAATCCAATATTCAATTCAACATCATGAAACCTCAAAGAGCAAGACTCAATTCATCACAACAAGATGGAGAGGGAAAAACACCATATGATCTGACTATATTAACAAAGCCCATGGTTACATCAAGATCGTGCCGGATCAAGAACACGAGAGAGAGAGATCAAACACATAGCTACTGGTACATACCCTCAGCCCTCAGGGTGAACTACTCCCTCCTCATCATGGAGACCGCCGGAATGATGAAGATGGCCTCCGGTGATGATTTCCCCCTCCGGCAGGGTGCCTGAAGAGGGCTCTAGATGACATCGCTTCGGAACAAAGGCTTGCGGCGGTGGTGCGGAAGTTCTAGCTTTCTTTTTGGGGTTTTCTATATTTATAGGAATATTTGGCGTTGATTTCACGTCAGGGGGGCCCATGAGGGACTAACGAGCTCAAGGAGCGTGCCCTAGGGGGGTGGGCGTACCCCCCAGGCTCGTGGCTCCTCTGGCCACCCCCATGGTTCACCTTCGGTACTCCATGGGTCTCTTTTGGTCCATAAAAAATCACCGTAAAGTCTCATGGCATTTGGACTGCACTTGGTAAGGATTTTCTGAAAAGCCAAAAACATGCAGAGAATAGCAACTGGCACTGTGCACTAGGTCAATAGGTTAGTTCCATAAAAATCATATAAAAGTACAGCAAAACCATATAAAATTGTTGTAAACATGGCATGAATACTTCATAAATTATAGATACGTTCACTAGTAGAAAAACCGCCTTTATTCCCGGTTCCCAACCCCCTTTTGTCCCGGTTTTCCCAACCGGGACTATGGATTCGGGACTAAAGGCATGATCCATTAGTAAAGGTCCTCCAGGATAAAAAAATAATGCCTCCCACCAATGCAACTCGTGGGATTCGAACTCAAGACCTCATGTGTATTGCCTCGCGTGCAGCTTACCACCTCACCTACACAGCACATGTGACTTTGGATGGGATGCTTTCCTTTTGAACTAGCCTATGGAGGACCTTTAGTTCGGGTTGGTGTTATCAACCGGGACTAAAGGGTCCTTTAGTCTGGGTTGGTAATACCAACGAGGACTAAAGGTAGACCCTTTAGTCCGGGTTAGTGTTATCTACCGGGACTAAAGGGTTAAGGCCAACCGGGACTAAAGGTAGACCCTTTAGTCCGGGTTAGTGTTATCAACCGGGACTAAAGGTCCTCTGACGCCCATGAAACATGGAACCGGCACTAATGCTCATATTAGTCCCGGTTCCAACTCTAGCCGATACTAATGTGTTGAACCGAAGGTCCTTTTTCTACTAGTGGTTGGAGATGTATCATCTCTTCTGTCCCCAACACACCTAATACAATTGTCAATTGTATAGGTGCACTAGTTCAGCGAAGAGATGCTGATAGGTGTGTAATATGGATGGTAGAAATAACTTTTCGTAATCTAAACAAATAAAAACAGCAAGGTAGCAAGTAACAAAAGTGAGTAAAAATGGCGTCTCAATGCTTGGAAATAAGGCCTAGGGTTCATACTTTTGCTAGTGCCAACTCTCAGCATCATTAACATAATTAAACCACATGATGATCCCTCAAAGTGCAACAAAGAATCACTCCAAAGTTTCTATTCTATCAGAGAAAGTAGGATGAAATCACGTAGGTGCGCTTAATAGCAAACCACCTCAAAGTTGTCTGTCCAATCTTGATCTATTGAACCACCCACAAACGTGCCACGGATTGTCCCATAAATCATACTATGACAACACCATATGATAGTATCGTTCAACCTTTATGCTAAGAGTACCCCAATGTCACTATGGGTGTTCGCAAGTTAATTACTAGACATGCATCATGTAATTTCAAATCCAAAGTATTCAATCCAACACAAAGAAACTTCAAAGAGCAACACTCAAGTCACCACAAAAAGGATAGGTAGAGATGAAGAAGATAAGATCCAACTATATTAATAAAGCTCATGATACATCAAGATCGAATCCATCAACAACATGAGAGAGAGACAGAGAGATCAACACATAGCTACTAGTACATACCAGCCCTAAAGATGAACTACTCACACATCACCATGAGAACAAAGGAGAAGTTGTTGGTGATGGAGATGACGGAGATGTCCCCGTCATTGTCAACATCACTTAGACGATCAAATGCTTCTTGGACAATTTCATTTCCAATCCTTTTGAAGTGATTCACCTTGTTCGAAAGAATATCAATGTGAGTCTCTTTCTGAGTAGAAACCCCTTCATTAATCTTCTCAAGTCTGTCCCAGAAATCCTTAGACTTCTCCAATCTTCTGTAACTAAGGAATTCAGTCTTTGAGAGATGATTGTAGGTCACATCATTGGCTTGAGCATCCAGATGCATAAGTTTCTTCTCGTAAGGCATGATATAATGGTCATCTTCAACGCCGTAGCCATTCTCGACCACATGCCAGAGATCTTCATCTTCTCCTTCTAGAAGGGTTTGTCTTTCCCATCGAAGACAGGAATCTTCTTGGCAGACTTGAAGTTTACTGCAAATGACATACTCAAAACTCTGAGGTGGTTAGACCTAAATGAGCAGAGTTAAGGAGTACCTTGCTCTAATACCAATTGTAGGATCTAAGTATACCAATTCTAGATTTAAAATTACTACAAATGACATACTCAAAACTCTGAGCACAGCACAGCAGAATTAACTATCAGAAGCAGTACAATGAGAAGATAAGCTACTGAAGGACCACACATAGAAAAAAGAGCTAAGAAAACAAAGATAAGAAATCTATCAAAACAGAGGCTAGAAGAATAACTCATAGCACGAGATGAGGAGCTTGCAGACATAGTAACAAATCATCCTAAGAATTATGAGAATTAAAATGAAACTAAACATGATATCAACTTAGATAGAAATGCATGAGGTAAATGAATATACAGAGTCACTGATGAACAACCACACGAGAGATAACTCAACCGAAAGAAAATTACTGAAAGTAATGAGGTAATGAGAAAGAACTAGTGGTGCTCGATGGCGACAAGTTGTTTGTTCGACCAGTAAACTCTTCTGTAAAAGAGCAACGTCTGGTTGGAGAGACATGTGATTGAACATAGGAGAAAACCTCTCTCCGTCCTATTCTCATCAACGTGAAGTTGCTCGAACTTCAGTTGATTTTACTCGTGGTAGATACTTCTCGGTGATCTCCAAACCTTCAACAAACTTTGTTTTCGGTGACCACAATTACTCTTAGTCACTCTAGACAGACGCCTAACCGTCTAGAGAGTATGCAGCTCAGAAGAGTAATAGGCTGAAGAACTCTCAACTTAGATCTTTGTGATGCTCAACTACTATCTAAGTGTTCAGCTCTGGTGTTTTCTCTCAAAAAAATCGCTCAAATCTCTTAGAGAGGGGTGCTCAGACAACACTTGTCAAATCACACGAAGCAGCCAACCAGCAATGGTTGGAGAGGGTGGCATTTATAGCTGGAGCAATCCCGAGGGTGAACTGACCAATCAGGGCCTATGGCCCAACCAATGGCCGACCGACACTTTTCCAATGGTCGGTTTTCAAACTCACATGGCAACTTTAATTGAGGAACAAGTAAAGCTGACTCCACTGCTTGAGCATTTCTCTCGAAGCCCATACGAACTTCGTCTATGGCTTATGAGTAATAACTCCGCGCACGTAGAGATCTCTCTCAACTCACTTGGGATATCTCTCGGTTAAGCATCAGCATAGATAAAAGTCCCAAAATATTTGAACCCCTCTTAATAGTACGGTGGTCCTATGATTCAATTGATGAAAATGAAACTATGAAAAAGAACTAAGTCTTCACGCGGCCATCATTCTTCTCCGCTGCAGTCAAATCTCTTGGACCGTTCTCCATAGCAATTGTTTCTGCTCAGCAATATTTTAAGGGGTCGACTCCGACACGTAAACATCTCGGTAGCATACTCCTCGAAGATTTAGCATACTTCTCTGCTGAGCAAATAACTCTCGCAGAAGTTTATATAAAAATTCTCGTAACTCCAGGGGCCATATCTCTCTGTGTTCACTAGCAAACTGTAGGAAATATGCCATAGAGGCAATAATAAATGTTATTATTTATTTCCATATTCGTAATTATGTTTACATTCCATGTTTTAACTGCAATGGTCCTTGAGTCCATATATCCATAAAGTCTCAGAGGAAAACTCATATGCACATGTCGAATAATAAACGGTAAAATGTATTCCTAGTCATGCCTCTAAGACTAGCTCAAGTGTTGCATGATGATTACGTTTTCCTGATCATGGGCATGTCTATGCCGGCAACTTTGAGGACACAATGTTAGAAGAACACTTGTGTTGAATCCACCCAAATGATGTCATGCTATGAGATACATTCGTCACAACTTAATGGTTAATAACTCAAAGAAATTATTCATTTGCATAATTCCTTAGACCATGAGAGTATCGAGTTCCTTCACACTTGCTTCATGAACTTTGGGGTTTGTTAAACGTCATCTGTAATAGGGTGCCTATTACGGCGGCTTACGGGTTCACGAAAAAGTATGACAAGGAACTAGATAGCTCAAGATTGGGATTTGCTCCTCCGAGGATGGAGATATATTCTTGGGGCCCTCTTGGTGTTACGGTATCCATCATTGTTTGACCAGACACAATGTGATTTGATCACAAGGGATGCCAGAATGCGGGAACGAGAATAGAGAACAAAAACCGGTAACGAGGTAACTGGCATAGTGAACAAGTTGTTGATTCACGTGGATGGCAATAAATCTCACCTCGGTTATTTGTAACATGTCACAAAGCAATAGGAACAGCATTCGGTAACTAAAGGTTCACTTGAATATTCATTCGTGTGGGTATAGGGATCAATATGGATGTCCACGGTTCCGCTATTGATCATTGATCGGAAAGAGTTTCAGTCATGTCTATATTTCACCGAACCTAAAGGGTCACACACTTAAGGGTCATCTATATGTTGAATACCAGCTTTCACACTTAAGGAGTTAGAGAGAAAGTCACCGGAAAAGTTTCGGAGACACTGGAATAGTTCCAGAGAGAAAGTCACCGGAAAAGTTTCGGAGACATTGGAAAAGTTCGGGAGAGAAAGTCACCCGAAAAGTTTCGGAGACACTGGAATTGTTTCAGAGAGAAAGTCGACGAAAAAGTTTTGGAGACGACGAAAAAGTTTCAGAGAAAAACCAAAAATGTTTCGGAGTAACCAAAAATGTTTTGGAGAAAAAACATCATACCAGAAATGTTTCGTTAGCCGTATCCTAGTATCTAAATGTAAATTTTCATCCCCACTAACTATTTTTTCCTCTCGATCTCCATCAGCCACGTCATCAGATCTCACTAACCATTTTTTCTTAAAATATTTTGCTTCGTAGCGAATAAAATAATAAAATAATCATCTCGTCGTGTCCTTGTTACTAGGTGCCAATTAATTATGGTCTCATCATTAATGGCACTAGCTAGTACTGTGTAGCCACAGTGTCTGAATTTGGTGTTTTCGCACCTGACTGAGATTCGCAATTTTCGTGAAATCTATGAAATATCATAGAAATAGTTGAAAAAATTCTGTCAAATTCAAATTCTACGTTTTAAAATATTTAATAAAAATTAAGTGTAGACCTTGAAACTCGAACCCACAACCGACAGAGTAGCACAAAGGCACTCCACCAATGCATAACAATACAGTTGGTGATAGCATTAACATTTATTTTCTTTAGAACCGTCATGCCTGGGAGTTCTTCATATTTGACCGAAATTTTCGGCCGAGATTAGATTTTCACGCCCCACACCAAAAACCGTTGATTTCTCACATTTCATTTGAAATTTTCAATGAAGTTTTTTCTCCTGGCTATGGTATGAAAGTTTATCAACAATGAACCATCTCTCTCGGAATGATTAGCCCTCCATGTATTGCCATCCATGTATTGCCGTAGTGTGAGAATATGGCATTGTTGGAGATGCTGTAACATGGCGCCTGCACCGGCACCAATGCTCACAGTCACATCCGGCAACCCGGAGCTGAGACGATGACGGCCCACCTAGACACCAAGGCAGCGGAGGCCTATTGCTCCACCCACCTCGTTGCTCCATTTGTTGCCACTCCCAATTGTGAGCCAGCAATTGTGGCACCCCAGATTACCATCCCACCATGGCCATCTTCCCATTACCGATGCTTCGTCGGCCCAACACGTACGGGGTGGGGGTGCTGATTAATAGTATTGACAAGCCGAAGCCGTAGCTGTTGGACCCCGGACGGATTCGTCGTCCCGGCAAAAAAATCCCTCAGAGTCGTAGTTTGAGAATACGTATGAATGGCATCCACGATCGTTGCAAAGAAACCATAAGAGATAAATAAACGATCGAGTTGACTGCATATATACCAGAGTGTGAACGAACGTCTCAGCAGACGGAGCGCCAGGGATCCATCCGGCTACACATACTCTCTCTTTTTTTGACAGAGGCTACACATCCATTTGGGTCTACGAGTTTCACTCTACCAGCTCTACGAGTTCTGAAACAGAAGGGAAAATGCCTTCAAATGAGGCGATGATGTGGAAAGTTGCTGGATTGAAACATAAAAATGGTAACTCTGGCGTTCATAGCTAGTATGGTAATATTGGTACCTAGAGATTTTAATCCCAAGAATACGTACGTACGGCGCGAGAAATGAAATCTGGTTACAAAAAACCAACCGAACAAACCAACACCAGCCAAGCGTTAGACTTGCCTACATGCATGCACAGTTGCACACAGCTCCGACGAATCAGCTAACCCGTCGATCCATCAGCTCTTGCTCCCCTTGCACCTTGACGACGACGACCATCTTTGCGCGGCGGTGGCAACCCCGGCGGCACCATTGGCCGCCGGGCGGAGGGAGCCTTTAGAGATTTGCTACAGAGGGAGAGGAAGAGGAGTGAGAGGCGAGGAGCAAGTGAAGTGAGGGTCGCACCCTCCTTGCTGCTGGAATTTAAAGGTCACACTAGCAGATATATCCACTGTAGTATTTTTATTATTTTTGTTTCTACAATAAAAACCATCCATGTTACTGACTTGAGCAGTAACAGCGCTACTAGTGCTACTGCTGTTCATGTTGAGGAGTTGTCAAGGTACCTCATGACATTTCTTCTATTTCTTTTTTAGCTTAATTGCTGCAAGAGATATATTTTAGAAAAAATTAAATTTAGATTATTGCATGGAGTACGTCTGGCATTGATTGTTTTGCCAAATAATGATCACAAGCAGCGTTAGACATGTTGGTTAGCGGTGCCATAAGAGAAACTTGTACTTGAAATAAAATGAAATATTGTACTCCATCGTCCCATAATATAAATGTTTTATATTATGGGACAGAGGTAGTACTAGCAAGAGGCTGTGCCTACCTAAAATCTTGCGCACCGTAGTGAATGAAATAATAAGATGCACGTCTCGTCACATCCTTTGTCAAGTGCTAGTAATTAATCAGGTTCATGATTATGTACTATTAGAACCGTGCAGCAGAAGGTGTCTGAATTTGATGGGCAGTGAGAGCTGAGATCTTGAGTGATAAAGATGTATACTTTTTACACCATCATATGGCAAATGGTACTCCTATCTATCTAGCTAGTAAACCTCACATCAGATAGGCAAGTAGCCCCCATTGCCCGTTGGTGCCACGGTGTGGCCGGGGTAAGGGTTCAATCGCCATTATCCGTTCCAGCAGTGACATGGCGTGTGTTCCACAAGGAGGTGTATGACCTCGCGGCCGCCCAAATATTCCTCTACAGGAAAACTGCAGGGCAGTAACAGGAACTGGCCTCAGTGGCAAGTGGCAGAACAGTGGGGTCTAAACCATGTGGCAAGAGAGACAGGTGTGTGACCAGTACCACTGCCCCTGAACAGTACTCCAGTGACGGGAGACAAACCCCCTCCCCCCGACCGATGGTGTCGCCAATCGCTAACCTCTGGTTAGTGGTGCTAGAGAAGATCACTGACGTACCCAACACTTGTTGGTGGTAGTACTAAGCCAGAAACAAAACAAAACAAAAAGGGTTGGGCCCGTCGATCCCGGAACACCAAGTCACGAGCCCATGGGTCGCCGTCGTCGTCGCCTCACAGGCATCCCCGTAGCGACCAGATTCTCCGCGGCCCGAGGTGGAGGTGGGAAAGATCGCTGCGGTGTGGGTGGAGGATGCCGCCGCCCTATCCTCCACTGCTGACGATGGCGCCACCCTATCCGCGCCTCTCCCTCTGCCTCCGGGTAGAGTATCCTCTCATCAATGCCTCACCAGGACCTTGCCGACGCCTCGGGAGCGTCTCCACCGTGCGATGCTAAATTGGGATATCCTCTGATGCTATCATTGACGGTCGCTCGGCCGCCCATCAGTGGTATGTAGTGCTAGTGATGAGTTTTTTGAGCCCGTCAGTGGTGACTGGTCAACAAGGGGGTTTATGGCGCAGTGTACAAAAACTAAGACTGATTGTAATGGGGAGTATCATATACTAGTATCATGCATATGATACTAGTGTACGATACTTACCTTCCCATGTAGTACTTTATTTATTGTCATGCATGACATATAGTATTATAGTATTTATTATGATACAGTATCATGATATGATACTCAACACTCTCTTTCTTCAATTAATTCTATGACACCTCATCAAAATTGTCTAGTTGGCATGCATGATGTATGATACTCCAATACGATCAGCCTAAGAGAGAATGTGCAAGTGTCCTATGTGCATGCATGTGAGAGAGCGTGAGGAGAGAGAGAGAGCTTGTGAGAGAAAAAAAACACCCGTGAACGCGGGTGGTCGGCGAGCAACGCTCGGTTCTCAGAGAGCGCGATGCTCGGGTGGTCAGTAGAGCTATGCATGCATGTTAAAGAACTTTTAAGAGAGAGAGGCAGGGTGGTGGACCCCGGAGGAGGTGACAGAAGAGACATCAGCTACAGCCTAGAAGCAACCAGCACCACACGACTTCGCAACCTTTCTCTCACTCACGGTCACGGGAAGATAGGATGCCTACAGGAGTCGATTCTAATACTACAGCACACGTGATAATAGTTCCGAGATGAACGGACGAACAGGTAAATTTTATCTACCTAGCTAGTAAACATCACATTAGAGAGGCAAGTAGCCCCCATTGTCCGTTGGTGCCACAGTATGACTTTTTTTTAAAGGGCCACGGTATGACTGTGGGGATGGTATGTGTTCCACAAGGAGATATGATTGTTGCCAAAAAAAGGAGGTATGATATTGCGGCAGCTTAAATATTCTTCTACAGAAAACTACATGGTAGGCACAGAAACTACCAACTATTATATCTTGCCACAGTGGCACGAGATGATGTGTGATCGGCATGTAGAACAGTGGCTGCCGAATCATGTGGCAACAGAGACAAGGTGTGTGAGCAGTACAGACAATCTCACTGTAAAGCCACTGCTTATTTGTGGCTTGAATATGCGACTCTATAGCTAGCAGAGGTGGCCTGTTTAGTTTCGCAGCAACATGCCAAGTTGTAGATTTGTAAGCCAAGCTTGTACTGGGTCGAGGCTGTGTCTTACACTTGTTTTCCTTTTTCATAAGATCGTAATCCGGCAGGGTTTCACTATCTTTCGATTTCGAGGGCAGAACAGAACAACATTGAGTACGGCCCAAAAGTTAGTAGTTTCAACCGACAAAACCACACATCCATCTGCAGACCTATCGGTTCATCAAAGAATAAATGCAAGTATGCAATCATAAGGCTAAGGAAGAAGTGCAGAGAGAACATTAGATGTGCTTATGCTTTTTTAATTAGGACATCATGGGATTCACACCGCAGCAAGTCAAACCAGCTGCACAGGAAAGAACAACTAGAGCAATCTCGGCTGCTAATCAACTGCGCATCAGAGCCAAAGCTTTTCTCATTTGTCTAAGTAGGGCCAGTTCCATGGGTGTACATGGCTTGGAGAGCTCTGTTGCAGCAGCCAGCAGAAGGAAATGCTAGCATTGCATGTGTTGCATGTGTAGTGGTGGATGTCGGTGTGTGTGTGTGTCTGCGCATGTGCAGCTTTGTCAACTCGAAAGGGATGGGCTTATTGGTAAAGAGTAAAATGGGGTAAAGCAAAGCCGCTTTGGATATCAAGGACAAGAGAGGATCATTAAAGGCGCAGTGTTGCGCGATTTGTGGGGAGCCGGCCTGATGCTTCACGTTCCCCTTGGGCTGGATGGCTACTTCCAAACCCTGTGTAACAGAAGGGTATTTTTCAGATGTACAGTGCTGATGTTTATCTGAATTCATTAGCCATATCCTTGTATCTAACTGTGAATTTCATCCCCACTAACTATTATTTCCTCTCGATCACCTTAAGCCACGTCATCAGATCTCACTAACCATATTTTCCTTAAAATGTTGTGTTCCATAGCGAATAAAATAATAAAATGAACATCTCGTTATGTCCTTGTTACTAGGTGCCAATTAATTATGATCTCATCATTAACAGTACTTGTGCAGCAGCAATGTCTGAATTTGGGGTCTCTTTGATTTGCAAGATTCTCAAAACACAGGAATAGGTAAAATATAGGATTCGATTGGCATGCCCACTTGAATCCTATAGAATTAGCAGAGTGTGTTTGATGGCATAGGAAAAACAAATGAATTGTAAAAATACGTTGGAGTGGATGCTAGATTTCCTATGAAATGTAGTACAAATGATTCCTTAGGAAAAAAATCCTATAAGATCCAATCATACGAATCAAACGACCAACTTAGGAAAATTTTCTAAGGATTCTAATACCCCAAAAATTGTATAGAATTCCTTTGAATCAAAGGAGCCCTTGGTATTTTTAGATGTACTGATGTTTATCTGAATTTGTTAGCTGTGTCCTATGCAACTATAAATTTCATCCCCACTAACTATTTCTCCTCACTCGATTTTCTTTAGCCACATCATCAGATCGCACTAACCATTTTTTCTTAAAATATTGTGCTCCATAGCGAATATAATAATAAAATGAACATCTCATCGTGTCCTTATTACTAGGTGCCAACTAATTATGGTCTCATCCTTTTTTGCGAAAAAGATTCAGATCTATTATAAAAATTCACCAGAAGTACAAAGCACCCCAAACATACTAAAAATTACATCAATGTCCCTGAACCACCGAACGACCACTGCCGCCGCCAGAACGAGCCGCCGATGCGCCGCTGTCGCCACTCCCATACCGGAGCCGGCCTGACCTTGTCGATGACAGCCGGGAAGTCTTCGTGCACGTGCCCCTAAGGACCAGTGCCTCGGAGGCGCAGTCGTCACCGTTGAACCCTTGAATCGATCTGAAGAACCTGACACCAATTCTCGTCGTCGCGTATGCATGATGAGAAACCCTAACCTCACCGCCCCGAGGAGCTGGCAGGAATCTACGCCGGAGCTCAGTCTAATCCGCCCCAACGGACGAACTTGAGGAGGATCGGAGCCCGAAAGACTGACTCAAAGAAGAAGCGCCGCCATCCGTCTGAGCGTCACCCCTATGAGGACTAAAACCCTAACCTATCTACAAGCTGGAGCCGAGGCACCAGGATTCTCCTCCCCGCCATCGGCCACCGAAGCGGCAGACAGAAGGGAGGTGAATCCACGGGCTCGCTGATGGAGATCGAGGGGAGGAAGGCTTTGCCCTAGTCGCCTTGCAAGAGGGAAAAGAAAGACGCTCTAAACATTAATTATGGTCTCATCATTAATGGTACTTGCTAGTACAATGCAGCTGGAGTGTCTGAATTCGGTGTTTTTAGACGTACTGTTCTTTATCTGAACTAGCAAAGTGGCCCGCGCAAATGCATGGACATCATCTTAACATATATATATATATAGGTTTTAGGATTGAAAATAAGTATAGATAGAACACATACGAATGAGAATTTTTATATTTATAGTAATATTATTATGGTCACTAATATCAATGGTTTTTATTCTCATGGTAAAAAAATATGGCCAATCCCAAGATCCAAGGTACTCCAAAGCATATAAATTTGGCCATACAAGCCCAAATACAATACAGTAAATTTGAGTGAATATTTTCATTAATCATCAAATTTTATTTAGTTCCCAGAATTAACAAAAAGCTTTTAGCCAAAATTTGTATCCTTTTTAGCAGAAATTTCTAAAACAATGCACATCTAGTAATATGGTATTTTCTTCAAACAAAAATATCACATATAAATACCATTCGGCTTATGACCCAAAACATTCTACATTATTGTAATACCATGTACAACAACATGCCGGGTCATATATAAACTACCGACTGACTGACTCACAATCCAAACTTCAAGCCCGCATATTGATCTGATTACATACATGCAGCACTTCCAAACACAATATTATGCTCTTGTAAATATACTAATTACGAAATATCAAATGTGAATCTTAATTTCAAAATACTGTGAATGTTAAATTCACTCTAATTCCAAACAAACAATTTGAGTTCGTATTTGTAACCGACATTTCTCTTTTTCCACTAAAATTACAATCTAATTTGTAAGATGAGCGAGACCCAACAACTGCATGTATCTTGCTACTATGCGACATTAGGAAACTAACTTTATCATGGCATTAATCGTTGCACCGTACAAAAAACTCACATGTACAACTGATCTTCTTTCTTCAGATCTTCCCCTAGAAATATATAATCCCTAATACAAATCAGTGCTATTAAGGCCCATAAAACTTTAGTAAGGTAGAAGCAGATGATTTATATGTGTATAGAGATTATGGCAAATTATTTATTGTATACATCATGCTTTATATATTCGGGACGAAGATGTTGCGTGGTCCTCCTAAGAATGTTCGATCATATACAAATCTCTACTCAGGCTACTTGTTATGTGATCTTCATTTGACTGTTCAGTTAAGTTTTTTTTTTATTACGTGCCAACTTTGCTTTCTTACGTATCTTTGGATGGACCTCTCAGCCAGGTTCAGATCTTGTTTTCTAACACATTTATTATTCAGTTGTTCTAACTTACATTTAACCCCTACAAATGATGCACGATCAACTAACGGACCTATACCTTATTGGCTTGCAAATTTGACTACTTTTATGCATTTGGCAATTATTTGACATTTAGCCAAGCACATGTGACTCATCTTTTCTCTTCACTGAATCTCCTTGCAATGGGTATTATTGAATATGTGAGTATCATTTGAAAATAATATTAAATATGTACTCTTCAAGTATAAGAAGATTTAATACAATGATAGAACTTTGACCTTAATAATGATTACCCTGTTTTGTTGCAGAGGTCTACAGCACCAGTTATTGTGATATGGGCCTCTCGTCTAGTGTTGTAGTTACTTGCATGTCAGTGTATAAATCTAATCAACCATGCTATACTTGGTGCATGCAGAAATGAAGTTCGTCTGTAGCGAAGGACTGCAAGTTCATATCGCTCACGAATCTTGCACACATGCACCTCTTGCCCACACACACCTATAGACTATAGTTGAGGATGCATGCTTGTGATATGAAAAACAGATTAATGCATTCATTAATCACTTGTAAGATCAAAAGATAAAACAAAATCATGTGTGTCATACCTTACATGGTTGACGATTTGCATGTCGAGTGGTGCCAGAAGTTCTCAGCAATGTCAACGTCGTCATCTCTCTGAGCAAGGTCTTTTTTGTTTTGTCAACATCCAATAGCTTAGCATAGTAATCCCTCCAGATCTCCTTAATAATATTCACGGTTGTCTTGATGCAGATCACAATATTCACATGAGAGAATATTTTTTTTAACCACTCACATGAACTGGGTATTATAGGCCAAGGTTCTGGTTCTACAGATCACCAAAATAAGTACCAAATAAGCAAAAATTCTCAGCATTGAACAAAATAAAACATCTCACAACATAGATCAAATAATTTACATTACATGATCTAAAGGGAAAGCATGGGGAAAACTCTAGTAAACCGAGAGAAACTCCATGTGATGGTGAAGAGGAGGTCGCTATGGCTGGAGACTCAATGAATGCTTCTCTCGATTGTTGCAAGTTTTTTATGGAGGAACTGCGGGAGGCACAAGTAGAGATGCAGTTGCAGATCAGGGGACCTTATGACTTGGAATGGTCACTGGATGGTGCTGGTGGCGAGCTGGCATTCCGCCAGGCCGGCCTGGCTGCTGCGGCGACCGGAGGTGAAGCGACGAAAGGAGGGGGCATGGCTGCTGCGGCGGCCGGTGGTGAAGCACCAAAAGAAGGGGAGGGGAGAGAGTGCCAAATTCATGTGAGAGATTCTATCGCGAGTACCAAAACATGATTAAAATTCACAACACTGGTGTTCGGAATATTGAAAAGGATTTCAGCCTAGTAATTTGATTACTAAGAAAGAATTGTAAAATGGCCCAGCAATATATATACACTAAAAATAATGGAGAAAATAATTATCAAGATGGGCCAATTATGTAATTGTTCTATAGAAAAGATCGAAGCATAAATATTGCAAAACAGAGATGAAGCTAATTGGGAACATTCACAAGAAATAATAATATGAAAACATTGACATAGTTAACAAAACGCACAAAAAAGGAGGTGGCATTTCATCCAGTTGGAAGCTTGCTATCCGGAGAATAAATGCAGCAATCAATGATTACTTTTTTATTTAGTTGTTTTCTTGCTGGAAATTGTTATATAGTTGTTACCAGGGAACTAAAATATTTTCCCCATATGACTAAAGCACAATATCCTAGACTAAGCAATTGTCTTAGCAATTGCTGCAGGAGTATATATAGACTATTGAAGAGGAATCCTTAAAACCGTAGAGGGCTTGAGACACCTGGGTGCGGAATATGGAGCGGGCGGCCCTAGAGGGCAAGCTCAAATATGTGAATTTCCAAGGGGAGCATTTATCTCTAGCCAAGGTGGAGGAGACGACGTTGCGAGCGGATTATTGGAGGAAGGATATGCTCTATGTATGAAGATTGCGCAGTCCAAACCAAGATTCCACGATCGTTGAGTCGTACACTGAGAGTACGATTTTTTTTAAACGGAGGCAAAAGACTTGCCTCATTCAGTAATTAAGAAGAGTTTAGAGTACATAATACTGGCTCCACAACATAGCCCGTTGGAAAAAACAAATATGAATTACTCTCGCGGCATGATGATGCTCAGGTGCCTAGCCCCCGCGATGACCCAAGTTTTGGCCTCTTCCTGGATAAACTTTAGCATGTAGTATGGCGTCGTCGATTTCCTCTTAAAGACTTTAGCATTTCTCCCATTCCAGATGACCCAACAGACAGGCATAGTGAGTGAAGCCATGGCCTTCCGGTTTACAGTATTGGGCTTGGACATGTTTGTCCACCAACATTTGACGTTGCATTCCGTCGCCCATTGGTTTATCTCCAGAGCCCCTAATCAAAGCCAGTCCTTGACCATTCTCCAAACACGCAGCATGAGCCGACATTTAAAGAAAAGGTGGGCGGCTGTCTCGTTTGCCCTCCTGCAAAGGGTGCAGAGGCCACAATTTTCCCAACCCCTCTTCTCCAATCTATCCGCCATCCATATCCTGTTTTGAAGCACCAGCCAAGAGAAGAACTTTGAGTTGTGCACAGAGATATCAAAGAGTAGGTCAAGAAGGCCGACGCCAAGCCCATGACTTGACACATAGTGTTTATCCAGCTGCGTGTGCTACTGTGGCCGCGCTTTGGGACGTCTGGACCGACATAGGAGGTGATGTTGGGTGGTAAAAAAAACTTGATGATTGTCGTGGTGCACGTGGATGATTTTTTCCACCTTATATGCCGAAACACTATTATCAAGATATGTTTGCGTTGATTTTCTAGTATATCACTCCAACAGTCGGATATGTTTTGTAGTTTTAGTCAGATTTTGTTAACAATAAGCCAGGAAAGTAATACTGAAATTTCCCGTCAAAGTAATCTCTTCATGAAGCCATCCTAGTCGACTACAGAAGAAAGGTATTGAGGACCTAGCGTATTCAATCAAGAATTCCTCAAATTTGAGCCTGAACTCATATTTATATCATGTACGTGATTCAGCGCAAACCCAAGCCAAAGCCAAACAGATGGACCGCCGGCGTGAACTGGCACACACATGTTAAAAGAAACAATTCTCCCCTACCAACTGACCAAACATACTAAGAATATATGTAAATGAGGAATCATTGGTAGAGATAGGAAATCAGAAATGCAGGAAGCTTACGGCCAGCTGTACGCAGCGCTGCAGTTCTTCTTGCCATTGCTTCGTCAATGGGAAGGCCGGCATGGATCGATGCACATGACTGAGATGACACGGGAAGGACGGGGCTTGGGAGGCTGCGGCGGTTGCGGCGCAAAGGCATAGGCAAAACGGCCGGGATAGCATAGTGGTGCTAGGGCTTTTTTTTCTTACCGAACGGAACGGCGATGCACAGGGGAACATTATTTTTTGGGGCCACAGGGGCACATGTTAATCATTCGTTTGGTTATGGAATCATCTCGTGGGTTGGGTACATGAAATCTTACGGTTCAAATTAATCGGTGGTAATTGTTTTAAAAATTGGATGGTTAGATGTTTTTGTTTTTTTGGGATTTTCTAGACTATTTCTCTATTTTTTACCCGTATTATGCTTTTAGTATAATAGTAGAAAATAATAGAAGATTCAGTGTTTAGACGTACATATTTGACCGAAATTTTTGGCAGAGATTACATTTTCTCACCCCATACCGAAAACCGTTGATTTCGCAAATTTCGAACGAAGTTTTTTTCCCTGGCTATGGTACGAAAATTTATCTACAATGAACCGTCTCTGTGGGAGTGATTACCCCTCCACGTATTGCCGTAGTGTGAGAATATGGCATTTTTGGAGATGCCCTAACATGGCGCCTGAACCAGCACCAAGGCTCAAGGTCACATCTGGCTCCCCGCAGCCGAGACGACGACGGCCCACCCAAACACCCAGGCAGTGGAGGCCTACTGCTCCACCCACCACGTTGCTCCATTTGTTGCCACTCCCAATTGTGAGTCAGCAATTGTGGCACCCTAGATTACCGTGCCTACATGGGCATCTACCCATTACTAATGCTTCGTCGACCCAACACATACCGGGTGGTGGTGCTGATTAATAGTACTATTGACAAGCCGAAGCCGTAGCTGTTCGACCCGGACGAACTCGTCATCCCGGCAAAAAAATCACTCGGTGCCGGTGCCGTAGTTTGAGAATATGTATTTATGGCATCCACGATCGTTTCGAATAAACCATAAGAGATAAATAAAGGATTGAGTTGACTGCATATATGCCAGAGGGCGAACGAACGTCCTAGCAGGCGGAGCGCCATGGATCCATCCGGCTACACATAATCTTATTTTATTTTACAGAGGCTACACATACATTTGGGTCTGCGAGTTTTACTCTAGCCAGCTCTACGAGTTCTGAAACAGAAGGGAAAATGCGTTCAAATGAGGCGATGATGTGGAAAGTTGATGGATTCAAACATAAAAATAGTAACTCTGGCATTCATAGCTAGCATGCTAATATTGGTACCGAGAGATTTTAATCTCAAGAACATGTACGTACGGTGGGAGAAATGAAATCTGGTTACAAACAACCAACCGAACGAACCAACACAACAGCCAAGCGTTAGACTTGCCTACATGCATGCACAGTTGCACACAACTCCGGCGAATCAGCTAACCGGTCGATCCATCACATTTTGCTCCCCTTGCACCTTGATGACGACGACCATCTTTGCGCGGCGGCGGCACCATTGGCCGCCGGACGGAGGGAGCCTTCAGAGATTTGCTACCGAGGGAGAGGAAGAGGAGGGGGAGGTGAGGAGCAAGTGAAGTGAGAGTCGCACCCTCCTTGCTGCTGGAATTTAAAGGCCACACTCGCAGATCATCCACTGTAGTATTTTTATTATTTTTGTTTCTAGAATAAACATCATCCATGATACTGAATCAAGCAGTAACAGCGCAGCTACTGCTACTGCTGTTCATGTTGAGGACCTGTCAACGTACCTCATGACATTTCTTTTATTTCTTTTTTAGCTAAATTGCTGCAAGAGATTTATTTTAGAAAAAATTAAATTTAGATTGTTGCATGGAGTACGTTTAGCATTGATTGTTTTTGCCAAATAATGATCACAAGCAGCTTTAGACATGTTGGTTTCTAGCTGTGCATGCATGTGATGGCGGAACGGCTGTAGTAGTATCACCCGCAACAAAAAAAAGACTGTAGTAGTATCAGGTGACCGTGGGGGGCCGAACGGCTGGAGATGCCCTTAGACTCCCGTAGGCGGTCCTTTCTATATTCAGGTATGCCATCCCGTGACCGTGAGTGAGAGAGGGGTTGTGAAGTCATGTGGCGCTGGTTGCTTCTAGGCTGCAGCTGCTGTCTCTTCTGTCGCCTCCGGGTCCCACTCTGCATGCACAGCTCTTTCCAGCTGATTGACATGCGTGCACAGCTCTCTCCTCACGCTCTTTCACATGCGTGCACATAGGACACTGCACTCTCTCTCCTCATGTCTCAATTTGGTGGGCAGATCATACACAAGAGATGTGTTCGTACTTTCAAGAAGGTACGACTGCCTCCGTGGCGAATTTCCGGCGATTGTCAGGCGACTGGCGTTGATGCCGACACCTCCATCCCTTTGATCTTCTTCCCGTTCAAGATCGATCTTGTTCCTCTACCTGCTCGTTTCCCCTCCGGTCTCCCCTCCCTGATCTTTCCCCATCTCCTCTTTCTGATCTCCCCTTTTGTTACTGCTGAACCAGATCCTCGCCGGCGTGCTCTTCCTCCGCCTCCCACCTGCAGCTCGGGACGCCGATTCATCTCCCCCAGTGCCTCTCCCTTGCTAGATCCCCTTCTCTATCCAACTTGCCCTGCCCAGATCCCTACTGTAGCTTGGCTCTGCTTCGGCCTTTTTCTGCTGTTATAGCCTCTGAAGATCTGCTGCTAGCATAGTTCCTCTAGCTGAATTGAGCACCGGTGCTTGGCCATAAGGCATCTATGAAGTTTGTCGTGTGGAATTGTCGAGGCATGGGTAGGAGTTTTTATAATCACAAAATGCTTTTCCTTGCCAGGCTCATCTAGTCGACAAAAGCGCAGGTAACCTTCATCTCGGAAATTAAATCTTCGAAGGTTAAGTTCTATGATCTCAATTCACGTTTTGGCATGAATAATAGCATTGTTGTTCCTAGTCGGGGTAAGTCTGGAGGTCTGTGGCTTATGTGGAATGATGAGGTCCATATTACAGTTCACACAGCTAATTTCCATACTATCTTAGCCACAGCTTTTAATTCTGCTACTAGCTTACAATTTGGGCTGGTGTGTATCTATGGTGACCCGTATCATCGTCAGACTGATCGGATATGGGATCAAATTGCCGCCTTTGTTTATGACAACCCTGGGAAACCTATGATTTGCATGGGGAATCTGAATGAAATCATGTATGATATGGATAAGAGTTCACCCTATATTAATTCTAATCGCATATATGCCTTCCATTCTATGGTGAAAAACTGTGGTTTCTTTGATCTAGGTTATAGTGGTCCAGCATACACTTGGACTAACAGACGTTTCTCCTCTAAGGCTACCTATGAAAGGTTGGATAGATGCTTCGTGAATCCTGACTGGTGTGCTCTCTTTCCAAATATTAACGTTTTTAACCTCCCCATTATTCTCAGTGATCATGCTCCCATTTTAATCTCTACTGATGGGCAATATAAAAACCCAGACATAACTTTAAATTTGAGAATTGGTGGCTTATGGAATCAGAATTTCAATCCCATGCTAAATCAGTTTGGAGAAAATCTGTCAACAAACATTTTTGTGCTAGAACTATTCATCTTGCATGAGCTCTTAAAAAATGGTGCCGGAAAAAGAAACCACTCCAACAACAATTGAACATATTGGAGCAGAAGATCCAGCAGATTCAAACGCTTCCACCACAGGTTCAAGATCATAAGCTGGAGGCTTCTCTTATTTCTGAATATGAAAATAACATGGTCAGGTTAACTGAATTTTATAGTCAAAGAGCTAAAAAGCACTGGGCGCTTAAAAGAAGAAGGAAAAACACTATTGTTTCTATTAAGGATGAAAATAATATTGTCCATTTCAGCCCTGAGAAAATAGCTCCAACATTTGTTGATTATTTCAGGCACCTTTTTCCTCTCCAAATCCTAACATTGGTAGGCCTTTTATTGGAACTCAATTTCCGTTTCAGAACCAAGAGTATGATTTTACTTATACCATTCAAGATAAGCAGGAAATTTTGCAGACTCTGCAGGATATGAAAAGAAGAGCTTCACCTGGCCCAGATGGATTCAATGTAAAATTTTATATTGCAACTTGGAGCTGGATTGGAGATGATGTCACCTCCTTGGTAAGAAACTTCTATGTCTCAGGTGTACTACCCTCTCATATCAATACCACACACATATCCCTTATTCCTAAAAAGCTTGTGCCACTAGTTCTGACTGATTACAGGCCTATTAGCCTCTGTAATGTTATATATAAAATTATTGCTAAGACCCTTGCTAATCGGCTTAAGGCTCATTTACTTGGTTACATCCATCCTTCTCAGCAAGCCTTTGTTGAAGGTAGGAGAATATCTAACAACATTATTATAGCCCAAGAGATTACTCATTCCTTTTGTCTTAATTCTTGGGAACATGAAGCTTTCATGATCAAAATTGACCTTGCAGAAGCTTTTGATCGAATAGAATGGAAATTTATTATCGATGCTCTCTCACATATTGGGCTGCATGGTCACTTTATCAACCTCATCCATGCTTGCATTTCTTCTCCTGTCTTCTCTGTGATTATAAATGGCCAAACATACGCCAGATTTCGTAATGCCAGGGGTATCAGACAAGGGTGCCCTCTATCGCCCTATCTATTTGGTCTAGCCATTAATGACCTTTCCATCTCTTTGCAACAGGCCATGAGACAAAACCAACTTACAGGAATAACTCTTGGATGAAATTGTCCCCCCATTCACTCCCTTCTGTTTGCTGATGACCTACTAATTTGTGGCCAAGCATCCATCCCTGAGGCTACTATGAAGGCAAATGTTCTCCAGAACTTTTGTAATTCTTCAGGGCAAACTCCCAATTGGTCCAAATCAGCAATTATTTTCAGCGAACATGTTCAGCCTGCCATGTGTCAAGCTATCAAGAACATCTTTCCTGTCCCAGACATTGATTCCAGCTCTATCCACTTAGGTCATCCTTTAATTCTTCCTGCGAAAGATAGAGTCTCAGCTTACAATTTTATATTTGATAAGTTTAGCTCAAAATTGAGTGGCTATCAAGCTAACAAGCTCACACATGCGGCTAGGCTCACCCTCATCAATTCGGTTCTAGCATCCATACCAGTTTATTATATGTCCAATATCCTTTTTCCGAAAAAGTTCATCTCTAAACTCACTGCTATCATCAGGAACTTTTGGTTGAATGGAATCAAAGATGAGCCCATTGCAAAATCCCTATGCCTAAGAGCCTGGAAAGATATTTGCTCCACTAAAAAGGAAGGTGGGTTAGGAATCAGAAACCTTCAAGCTCTCAACCAGGGCTTAATTCTCAACGCAGCCTGGAGAATAGTAGAAAATCATGAAGATCATCTTCATCAAATTCTCAAATCCAAGTATTTCCCTGACTCGGGATTTTGGAGAGCTAGCTCTAATGTTCCCAAGTCGGCTTTTTGGGCTTCCATCCTAAAAGTTAAAACTATCCTCGAAGCTCATTCCTTCTATCAAATCACTTCTGGGAACATTTCTATTTGGAGCACTCCATGGTGTCCAGTTTGGCAAACCATCTATGATAATTTAACTATTCTGGACAACCATTTTAGATATCCAGCTGTGGTTAAAGACTCATGGCTCCCAAACCAAAAGGCTTGGGATAATGCTGTCATCGACATGCTTTTTGAGTAGGAGACAGTTGCGGTCATTAAACAAACTCCTATCATCCAAAGTGACAATAAGGATATTCTCTGCTGGGATCTCACTCCTTCTGGGAAATGCAATTCAAAGTCAGCCTACAAGACATGCTTGCAGGTTATGCAGGAACAAGGTGAGCCCAGGCCAAGGCAAGTAAGTGCACAGGTAAAGTTCCTTCTCAATCAAGTTTGGAAAAGCAAGAGCATGGCTTCAAGGGTTCAAACATTTGCATGGAGGATCCTTAGAAGAGCTAACCCTACAGGTAAAAGAGCAGGAAGATTTGTTAATCAAATTAGTAAACAATGCTCTAGGTGCTGTTCCCAGCAGGATGATATCCATTTATTTTTCCTATGTGACTTTGCTAGAGCTGCGTGGTTCTCTCAACCATGGATTCATTCGAATTGACATTATCATTCAAGATTGCAGGAACATAACTGAAGCTATACAAGCCATTCTTTCCATTCAACACCCCTATGTCTCCTTGGAAAATGTTTTTACTTTTTTGTGGTGTTTATGGAAGTCCAGGAATGATAACCTATTTGGAAGAAAGCCAGGTGAACTTATGCAAATTTTCTGGGCAGCACAAGCAAGAAAATCGAGCCAAGCCTTACTGAAGTGGGCAGAGCAGGAACAACACATCAGAACAAATTCAAGTTCCAGCTACTCGAAATCAATCATTAAGCAAGGAGAGACAATCAAATCAGATTTACTTATTACTGGTACCAAGGTTTTCTCTGATGCCTCTTGGAACAATATAAAAGTCCCAGGAAATACAAGTGCAGCTATTACAGGAATAGGAATACATATACAAGACTTTGAGCACAGCGATGGCTACAATGTAATGATTCAATCCTCCAAAATTATAGCATCATCCCCCTTGCAGGCTGAAGCATTAGCTCTCTTGCTTGCAGCGCGCATTGCCAATCTCCTTAACATTGGGCAGGTTTCCTTTCTCACTGATAACTTGACTCTAGCAAGAGCAGTGGCCCAGAGAAGCATCTCTTCAACAAAAGCTAATTGGGAATTCAGGAAGGAGCTTGCAGAATATGTTCTAGACACAAAGGAACTCCAACCTAAAGTGTTTCACATTTCAAGAGAGTTAAATGGAGTTTCCCCTAACTATGCACATCAGGTTCTCAACCATTTTGTTGAGCATACCTTCAGTTGCGTCAACTCAGCTCATAGGAATAAGCCATGTCCTGTATTCCAAAATTTGCAACATTCTACTTCAGAGGGCTTTGTAATTCATACTATAAATTGTTTATGAGCTGAAATATATGGCGCCTTTGGTTCCTTTTCCTATTCAAAAAAAAAGAATTTGTTGGGCAGTGAGAGCCGAGATCTTGAGTAGCCCCCATTGGACACTGCACTCTCTCTCCTCACATCAGAGGCAAGTAGCCCCCATTGGCCGTTGGTGCCACAGTGTGGCTGGGGTAGGTTCAATCGCAGGTATCCCTTCCAGCAACGACACGGCATTTTTTTTGAGCCTCAACTAAGTACAAGCTATAGCATCTGTTCGGACGCGCGCACACACACACCACACACACGCACACCACAACTCACACACCCCCGACTATGCGCCTAAACCAGACCTACAACCTATATCTCCAACCGCCTTGTGAGACTTCCGAAGTCCTGGACTCCGGGAACGACGGGCACGTCGTCCTCACCTGTGGCTCGAAGACGTCTAGAGGTACCTGCGAGATTTATTAGAACTGTTCACAACAGTAACAAATATTCCTCTACAGGAAAGGTGCACGGCAGTAACAGGAACTGGCATCAGTGGCGACTGGCAGAACAGTGGCTGCTAAATAATGTGGCAACAGAGACAGTTGTGTGACCAGTACCACTGCCTCAGAACAGTACTCCAGTGACGGGTCACATACCTGCTCCACAGACCGATATTGTCGCCCATCGCTAACCTCTGGCTTTTTTTGGCTCTAAGCTACCTGCGGCTGAACTGTACCAGTTCGGCTCCAAGCTACCGGAAGCCGAACTATAGTATAGTACTAGTTCACCTATGCACAGAGTAAATATAATAAACACAATCTCAAAGGACATTGCTAAGTCAATTATATATATTAAAATTTAGCAATAAATCTATAATGCAAGATTAGTTAAAGTACAAATCTAGATTCAGTAGAATCTGTCCTACCTGGTGCTCGTCCAATAAAAATTCGCACTCACAATCTCGGCTACTAATCAACTGCGTATTAGCATCATCCTCCACACGCCTCCCGACAATACGAAGAAGCATGAACAGAACAAAGGCGAGGCGAGGAGATCTTATTCCACGCCGATGGTGACGCCATCGTCTCGCCACCGCCGATCGGAAACAAACCCTAACTTTATTCCTAACCCTACCACCACTGGACCGGAGCCCTGGGGTCCCCGCCCACTCCCCGTGCCGAAGCGACAGACAGAGGGAGAAGGGACCCGTGGTCTAGCCGGGGAAGAGGGTAGATCGGCCGCCGCCGCTGGCCGCCTAGGTCACAGTCGCAGGTTGCTTCATTTACCTTAAGAATAGACGACAATGCTTTTAATATGACATGTATGGGATGTGCTTATTGGTGTAGAAATAAATGGGGTAAAGCAAAGCCGCTTTGGATCTCTAAGACAAGTGAGGATCGTCAAAGGAGGCATAGTGTTGTGCGATTTGTGGGGAGCCAGCTTGCCGCTTTGCTTTTCTTTAAGAGAGTGACTATGTCGCAATTGACTTAGATAGTTTCAAACAATGTTTTAAGTCAAACTTGAAAAACTTTGACCACGGATATTGTTTTAAATATTTAGATTGTAAATATGAAAATCATATGCATATATTTGTCTCAATAAGTATTTTCAAATTATTATTGTAGGATCTAATTACATCGACCAGAGGGGGTGAATGGGAAATTTAAAATTTCTTTTGTAACTTCAAAACTCTCAGCACAGCACAACAGAATTAACGATCAGAAGCAGTACAACGAGAAGATAAGTTGATGAAGGAAAACACTTAGACGACGGAACAAAGCAAACAAAGATAAGAAATCTACCAGACCAGAGGCTAGAAGAATAACTCATAGCGTGAGATGAGGAGCTTGCGGACATAATAAAAAATCATCCTGAAAACTACGAGAATTAAAATGAAACTAAACATGATATCAATTTAGATAGAAATGCACGAGGTAAATGAACATCCAGAGTCACTGATGAACAACCACACGAGAGATAACTTAACCGAATGATAATTACTGAAAGTAATGCGGTAATGAGAAAGAACCAGTTGTGCTCGATGGCGACTAGTTTTTTCTTCGACCAGTTCACTCTCCTGGAAAAGAGCTACATTTGGTTGGAGAGGCTTGTGATTGAACACAGGAGCAAACTTCTCTCCATCCTATTCTCCTCAACTTGAGTTGATTTTACTAGTGGTAGATACTTCTCGGCAATCTCCAAACCTTCAACAGACTTTGTCTTCGGTGATCCCAATTACTCATAGTCACTCTAGACAGACGCCTAACTGTCTATAGAGTATGCATCTCTCAAGAGTAATAGGCTCAAGAACTCTCAATCACTATCTAATTTTTTGGCTTTGGGGTTTTATCGCAGAAGAATTCTCTAAAATCTCTCAGAGAGGGGTGCTCAGACAACACTTGTCAAATCACGTGGAGCAGCCAACCAGCAACGATTGGAGGGGGTGGCTATTTATAGCCAGAGAAACCCCGAGGGTGAAATGACCTATCGGAGCCTGTGGCCTAACTAATGGCCAACCGACACGTTTCCAATGGTTGGATTTCAAACTCACACGACAACTTTACTTGAGGAACAAGTAAAGCTGACTCCACTGCTTGAGTATTTCTCTCGAAGCCCAGAACAACATCGTCTCTGGCATACGAGTAATAACTCAATGCATGTAGAGATTTCTATCAACTCACTTGGGATATATCTCGGTTTAGCATCAGCATAGACAAAAGTCTCCAAACACTTGAGCCCCTCTTAATAGTACGATGGTCCTATGACTCAATTCAAGAATATGAAACTACGAAAAAGAACAATGTCTTGATGCGGTCTTCATTCTTCGCTGCAGTCAAATCTCTCGGACCGCACTCCGTAGCAATTGCTTCAGCTCACCAATATTTTTAGGGGTCAAATCCGACACACAAACTTCTCGGTAGCATACTCCTCGAAGCTTTAACATCCTTCTCTACAGCGCAGATAACTCTCGCAGAAATTTATAGCAAACTTCTCGTAACTCCAGGGGCCATAGTTCTCTGTGTGCACTAGCAAACACATTAGTCCCTCACTGTTTTGTCCAACAATCCCCAAAACACTCAGGGGCACTAGATTGCACCAACAATCTCCTCTTTTTTGGATGATTGTTGACAAAATAGTTAAACATCGAAGAGATATTTATCATAACATGCGGAAGGTGACGTGCGGAGTTGTAAATAACTCGAAGATATAAAATAAGCTTCCCTAAAATGTATGCAGTATTGAACTATTTGCTTTAAATAACCTACATATTTAGGATAAACTGTTGGAAAGATATTTTGATATCATCGAGAATAATGGATTGCACTGAAGAATAATATGATCGAAGAATAATCGAGTGCATCCAAAGGGAACACTGATAATAATTCCACCTGCAAAATAAGTCTCGAGGAATAATATGGCAGGATGGGTTATTAACATTGCATAACTGTCTCAGATTATCATGAGAGTTTTACAACATGATAAGAATCAAATTGAATGACATGTGTTGTAAACTCGACAGAAAAACCAACCCTGCAAAAGACCGTTTCTATACTCTTGATGTCTTCTCTCCCTTTTTGTCAACAAGTGTCAAAAAGGTGTAAAAGAACATGAGGTAGTCTACATGCCCGAAGAAGATGAGGAACCAGAACCGCTCGATGAAGATGAATCGAAAGAATGATCCACGAGGTTGCCGGTTAAAGAAGTTGGGCCGGAGTTATTATCTGCATCAGAAGAGGTAGCATTATCTTCAGCTTCATTCTCTTTGGGAATGACAGGATCCGTGGGGCCATCAGGGTGGTCATGATGAATTTACTCTTCTCCTTCCTTGAACTGTGGTGAGGTAGCTTCAGATTCTTCAATAATATCTTCCTCACTGAGAGAAATCAGATCAATAGTCATTGATTTTATCGGAAGGGGAGGAGTTTCTCTGCGCTTGCGCTCAGCCTCAAATGCATCAATATAATCGTATTTCTTCATGATGCTAGCCTGCTTGAGTTGCTCCTTCGAGAAGAAATTCCTGAGAAGTTTCCAGGAGCGACGCTTATCTTCCGTGATAGTGAGAAGAATTAGCATGGCCGTATTTGGCACAAGATTTATCTTAGAGGCTAAGCGTTCCATCTCCTTCCTATCTTGACGAAGATGTTTGTCAAGCACATGTTGGGTGCGAACACATACCTCATAGAGCAGAGGATTTGCAGAATCAGAGATGCCAACATTCTTCTCCTTGGCACTGTGAGTTTTGCCCTTTGCATTTTATTTCAGAACCATCAATGTGTTGCGCACAGGAGGAGTGAAATACTTCGGACCATGCCGACAGATATACTGCTTGACTTGAGCCATATTGATGTGTTTTTGAATCCAAGGAGCATAAATCTTCGGGGCAAGAGCAATCTCAGCAGCATCTGCTATGATCCGAAGTAATAGATCCTTAATGTTGAAAGTGCCACATCAATAATTTGCATAGAGAACATTCCGAAGAACACCAGAAATCCTTCAGGGATAAACGGTTGGGCATAGAGTTTTGCAGAGAATGAAATAGGATGTCCGAAAATTGAACTTAACATCATTTGGATGGGGATCACTGGAAGCAATCTTTCCAACCTTGTCTGGATCCATCAACGTTTGCACCTATTCATCATTAACATCTGAGAAGTCCATCCCTGTATTTCATTCCATTTTCTTAAAAGCAAGGAAAGTCAAGTACTTCCAAAATCTCAGTGGCAGAGTGATGTCTACTACGCAACTTTATTCTTGTAGACTTTATTGGGATTCCAAGCGCAGCGTTTTGTAGGATAGCAGAGAATTTTCCTCAAGTGGATGACCTAAGGTTTATCAATCCATGAGTGATGTAGGATGAAGGTGGTTCTCTCTCAAACAACCCTCCAATCAAATACGAGTGGTCTCTTGTGTCCCCAACACACCTAATACAATTGTCAGTTGTATAGGTGCACTAGTTCAGCGAAGAGATGATGATAGGTGTGTAATATGGATGGTAGAAACAAATTTTGTAATCTGAACAAATAAAAATAATAAGGTAGCAAGTAACAAAAGTAAGTTAAAACATCATCTCAATGGTTGGAAACTTGGCCTAGGGTTCATACTTTCGCTAGTGCCAACTCTCAGCATCATTAACATAATTAAACCACATGATGATCCCGCAAAGTGCAACAAAGAATCACTCCAAAGTTTCTATTCTATCGGAGAAAGTAGGATGAAATCGCGTAGGTGCGCTTAACAGCAAACCACCTCAAAGTTGTCTTTCCAATCTTGATCTATTGAACCACCCACAAACATGCCACGGATTGTCCCTGAAATCATACTACGACAACACCATATGATACTATCGTTCAACCTTTATGCTAAGAGTACCCCAATGTCACTATGGATGTTCGCAAGTTAATTACTTGACATGAATCATTTAATCTCAAATCCAAAGTATTCAATCCAACACAAAGAAACTTCAAAGAACAAGACTCAAGTCACCACAAAAAGGATAGAGGGAGATGAACATCATAGGATCCAACTATATTAATAAAGCTCATGACACATCAAGATCGAATTCATCAAGAACATGATAGAGAGAGAGATCAACACTTAGCTACTAGTACATACCCTCAGCCCCAAAGATGAACTACTCACACATCACCATGTGAACAGAGGAGAAGTTGTTGGTGATGGTGATGACGGAGATGTCCCTGTCATTGTCAACATCACTCAGACGATCAAATGTTTCTTGGACAATTTCATTTCCAATCCTTTTGAAGCGATTAAACTTGTTCCAAAGAATATCAATGTGAGTCTCTTTCTGAGTAGAAACACCTTCATTAATCTTCTCAAGTCTGTCCCAGAAATCATTAGACTTCTCCAATCTTCTGTAACGAAGGAATTAAGTCTTTGATAGATGATTGTAGATCACATCCTTGGCTTGAGCATCCAGATGCATAAGTTTCTTCTCATAAGGCGTGATATAATGGTCATCTTCAACGATGTAGCCTTTCTCGACCACATGCCCAAGATCTTCATCAATAGCCCTCAGACGTATCTTCATCTTCTCCTTCTAGAAGAGTTAGTCTTTCCCATTGAAGACAGGAATCTTCTTGGCAGACTTGAAGTTCACTTCAAATGACATACTCAAAACTCTGAGGTGGTTATACCTAAATGAGCAGAGTCAAGAAGTACCTTGCTTAGATACGAATTGTAGGATCTAAGTATATCAACCAGAGGGAGGTGAATGGGAGATTTAAAATTTCTTTCGAAACTTCAAAACTCTCAGCACAGCACAGCGGAATTAACTATGAGAAGCAGTACAACGAGAAGATAAGCTACAGAAGGAAAACACTTAGAAAATAGAACTAAGCAAACAAAGATAAGAAATCTATCGGAACAGAGGCTAGGAGAATAACTCATAGCACGAGATGAGGATCTTGCGAACATAGTAACAAATCATCCTAAGAATTATGAGAATTAAAATGAAACTAAACATGATATTAACTCAGATATAAATGCACGAGGTTAATGAACATACAGAGTCACTGATGAACAACCACACGGGAGATAACTCAACCGATTTTTTTATTGAAAGTAATGCGGTAATGAGAAAGAACCAGTGGTGCTCGATGGCGACAAGTTGTTTGTTTGACCAGTTCACACTTCTGTAAAAGAGCTATGTCTAGTTGGAGATCAAATTCTTGTAGCAAGAGAACCCACCTAAAAAGTCTAGGTTTAGTATCTTTCTTTTTCATAAGGTATTTAATAGCAGCATGATCGGTGTGAACAGTAACTTTGGAATCAACAATATAAGATCTGAACTTATCACAAGCAAACACAACTGCTAAAAATTCTTTTGCAGTAGTAGCATAATTCATTTGAGCACTGTCTAGAGTTTTACTAGCATAATGGATAACATTTATTTTTTTATCAACTCTTTGTCCTAGAACAGCACCAACAGCATAATCACTCGTATCACACATAATTTCAAAGCGTAGGTTCCAATCGGGTGGTTGAACAATAGGTGCAGAGTTTAAGGCTTAAGGATTTCAAATGCTTCTACACAATCATCATCAATGACAAATGGAACATCTTTTTGCAAAAGATTAGTGAGAGGCCTAGAAATTTTAGTGAAGCCTTTAATAAATCTCCTATAGAAACCAGCAAGACCAAGGAAACTTCTTATACCTTTGATATCTTTAGGACACGGCAGTTTTTCAATAGCATCAACTTTAGCTTTATCAACTTCAATACCTCTTTTGGAGATTTTATGCCCCAAGACAATACCTTCATTAACCATAAATTGGCACTTCCCCCAATTCAAGACAAGATTAGTTTCTTCACATCTCTGCAAAACCCAATCAAGATTGCTTAGGCAATCATCAAAAGAAGTTTCGTAAACGGAAAAATCATCCATGAAAATCTCAACAATCTTGTCACAAAAGTCAGAGAATATAGTGGGTGAGGTCATGAATGGCCTAAACAGTCAGGTACTCCAACATCCTTTATAGAAGTAATTCGATGGTGGTTGATGCAGCGACACAAATTTCTGCGACTCGGATTAGCCACATACATGTACAAATAAAATGTGTACCTTGCGAGCCGGCAGAAAGGAAGCCGCCGACGAATCCTGCATCATTTGTAGGGTGAAACCATGACCTGTAGGAAAGGATGACCGACATCCCCTAAATAGTGATATAGGTATGGCTAAGTTTTGCATCCGTATGTGGTACTTGACCTAGCCAGTCGCCGCCTCCAAAAAGCTAAGGTTCTCTGCCTCCCGTCGGCGCCGGCGCCGGTTTGTCCCGTCTCCAGTTGCCTTAGCGCCATGGAGGCGGAGTGGATCTCGGCCCTTGCCGGCGGGAGGGCTCCGTTTTTAGATCTCTTTTCGAGATTTGTTAGGGTTTGTGTCCTGCTCAGGAAGGCGAGATGGCGGCGGCTCCTTGAAGATGGAATAAAGGTCTCCCCGCCTAGTCCCCGTTCCGGTGATGTGTCTAGCATCATCGATGGGCATATGGAGGTGTCTGTCCGGCGGATCTGCCTTCGGTGGATTTGCTCGGAACTGTTCATTGTTCGTCTTCTTTCGTGTGTCTTCAGGTTGGATCCTTTTGATCTACACTCTTCATCTGCGGTGGTTGCTATTCTGGTGCGTTGGTTCTATGAGCCTTAGCACGACGACTTCCCGGCGAGGGAGGGTCGATGATAGTTGCGTGGCTTCGGCTCGCTTTAGTGCTTATAATCGTCGCTAGGTGGTCTACGGATATAGATGTAATTTTTATTATTTCTAGTATTTGTTGCACTATCATGATTGAAGATGAATAGATTGGAGTTTTTTTTTTTTTTAAAGTTTTGTCCCTAGCGCTTCACTTGGGGATAGCGCGTTGCAGCGCGCGCGTGAGAAAGCGTTTCCGCTTTCTTTTTGTATGTAATAACGCTAGGTTGAAAACAGTGGCCATAGTGGGCTCGTGGGCCGGGAACTGCACCCTTTCTTTTTGAACCGCAGACGTCACTATTGGGCTGGTGGGCCACTGAGCTCCAACCAAGATCAGCCACGCGTGACGACTTTTAGCTCCCCCGTGCTGTTATTTGTTTCGTTGGTTTAGTACCACATGGGCCGTTTGAGAATTAGTTTACCGGCATAAATAACGATGTACCGTCCGGTGTACTCGCCGACGAGAGCTCCTGCTCGACGCTAGTGAGCGTCCAAACCAACAGCTTTCGCTAAAGGTTGCGCGCAAATGGGCCAGCCCAGTTCACAAGCGCAGAGGCTGTGAAGGAGCACTAAACATAAAAGTACAATCTCAGAAGGGGCAGGTCCGGGTTTCTTCAAATTTTTCGAAATATCTTGGACAAAAATCTGAACATTTTATTAAAATGCGACCAATGTTTGGAAATCGTAAAAACTTTCGAATAGTCATTTTTGAAATGTGAACATTTTCGAAAATTGTGAGCAAATTTAGAAAATCTGAACATTTTTTTTGAACTGTGAACAATTTTTAAAACAGAATTCAAAATACTCACTGAACATTTTCTTAATATACTGTGAACATTATTCAAATACACACTGAACATTGTTTTTTAAAATATGATCATTTTGCTATTCAAATGCACTTGAACAAAATTTCTATACACAATGAACATTTTTTATACAGGATTGAACATTTTTCTTCAATACGGTGAACAAAAAAGAAATTCTGAACGTTTTTAGAAACATGAACAAAAATTGAAAAATGCGAACAAAATTTGGAAGTTCTAACAATTTATTGAAAATTCAAACGAAATTTCAAAATTCTGAACTTTTTTGAAAATTTTAATTTATGGGAAAGAAATAAAAAAACAGAAAAGGTAGAAAAAGAAAAGAAAAGGAAGAAATAAGAAGAAAAAAATGAAAAATGAAAACCAAAAACTAAAAAAATGAAGAAAAAGGAAAAAACCTGTAAGACAAAAAAAAAGGAAAAAACCGGTTTAGGGAACCTTCTAGAAAGTTCCCAAAACCGGTTCCTTGCTGCAAGTGGACCGGCCCGTGTCAGTCGCTCGCTTCGTTCGCTTCAGCGAAGCTGAGCCGATTTGACGCTAACGGGCGTCATATAGCATCCACCCTCGCCGACGGCGCAGGAGCTCTTGCCGAGGCAAAAGCTGTCACGACACAGTTCGGGCCGGGTTAGACCCACAGGGCCGTCACCTAGGTTGCTCACCTAGGTCGCCTTGTTGGGGGCCCAAACGGCAGGGCTAGACCCACGGGCCTGTCGCCTTGCTCAGCTCAGCTTTGGTGTGTTGGGGCGAGAATTGTGAAGTGATGTCAGTCTTTTTCTTCTTTTCTTTTCTTTTCCTTCTATAGCGACCGCTCGGGCCATTCTTTATTTGTCTTTCCCCTTGGACTATAGTCATTTTCTCTTTTCTCTTAGACCCGAACCCATAGTAGTTAAATGCACAGGACCATCATTTTCGTGTCATGACGTGCGAAAAAATCACCACTTTACAAAACATGACATTGTGCACCGAACCAAAAAATTGACATTGGCAAAAAACACTGATGGTAGATGCTAAGCGTTTTGATGACGTCACTAATCGGTTGAGCCCGCCCGTCAGGCTGAGTTGGCAGAAAAAAGTGCAACGCGGGCAAATTCGCTTGGCCTCCTTCTTCTTCCTTCTTCTTATTACCCTCTTTGTAGCATTTTATCAAACACGTTGTGTGCAGCCGCCACCGGAGAAACAAAGCACAAACGAGTCGACTGTTGCCGCACTATTCTGCACCCAGCCGCCCCTGGTGTCGCCACCGGCCACCTCCCTTGCCGTAGGAGTGACAGCTCTGGTACCAGCCCGACGCGCTCAGGGTGGTTGAGCGGGAGCAGTGCAAGGAAACCCGCACGCGCACGCTGGAACGCGCTGGCCGGCCTACCGCCACCGCCCGACCTCTCCTCCTCCCTTGTCTCTCTTCTCTTGAGCTCACCCCACATTGTGTCTAAGGCAGGCCCATGCAGTCACTCGGAAATCGGAATGACGTCACACTTTTTTTTAGTCCGCTTGGATTGATGCTGAATCATTCTTTATCGAGAGAAGTGCACATTTCAACCCTGAACTCATGCCCTAGTTTAGTTTACAACCCCAAACTCCAATACCGTTTACATCACAATCCTAAACTCTCAATACTGGATAACTTTCAACCTAGTGTCACTCAAATAAGTTTTCTGGCCGTTTTTGACTGGTTTTGAAGAGTTGACCGCCCAGTCAGCCGCCATATCACAAAAATTTGACAAAAAAAATCTCAAAATTGAGCACTACCATGATTATAATTCTTGGAAAGTTTGCATTTTCCTTTTCCAAACATATTAAAAAAATATAACAAAAATACAAATTCAGGACAATTTTGGTCAAAATTTGACCAAGAAAATTAAAGTGTCCAGAAAAAATTGAAACAATTCTAAAAAATGAGGGCTACCATGATTATAATTCCGGGAAAGTTTGAATTCTTTTTGCAAAACATAATAAAAAATACAACATAATACATTTTTGGTAGCTATTTGATCAACAATGACCAATACTGAGACTGCCCTCCACCATGCCCTCCACCGTGCCCTCCACCTCCACCGTGCGTCCGTTTACCATCCATGGAGATCTCTAGGCTTTGCCAATGGAGGGCCTCATCCACTGGGACTTCAGTCCTGGTTTGGCGAATGCTTCCCAGGTTCGTCGTAGATTTGGATCTACAGTGCACTACTCTTCATCCTCCTCCTCCAAGGAATTTTTCTTGGTGGCTTCCTTTTCATCTGCTTCATTCCCTCTCTCTGCTACATCGGTTGGTCTTGCGTTACAATGTTGCATTGGCGGTTTAGCATCTGGCTATAACGTCGTCCAACTTCATGATCATGCTTTTCGGTTTTCGGTGGCCTCAAACAAAGTTGGACATTTCATTTATGGTCTTAGAGACAGGATATGGCCGGATTTCATTTGTCATTTCAATTTATTTGGCCCTCAACATCATCTCTGGAGCAACAATGATTTAAATGGGTTTAAGGATCCGGTTCCCAGTAACATCCTATCTCGTAGCCCGGT
>JAAAXO010000138.1:12990-34072 GCA_011799875.1 Thinopyrum elongatum | reverse complement strand
AATCAGCAGATAACTTCTCATGCACTATATTTTGTTGAGATCAAATACACTTTTTTTAGTGGATCACATACACTATTTTAACAGTGTTCATTACACATAGCTATTATTGTGATAGTAAATAAAAATAAATGATTTAATGATATCCCTATAACTGAAAACAAGATAATATGTTTTTCTGATTTTTTTTTGTAAAAAAGTTAGTCCATACAGGTGAACAAGACTCCCATTCATTTATGAGGGTAGAGACTTTGATCGGCCTTGATATGATCCGGCCACTTCTGGCTTGGATACTGTGGTCATATGATCCGGCCACTGCTGGCATAGATATTGCTTAGAGGATAACTATTAATTTCATCGAACCAAATGACCACATGTTATCACATCATAGAGATATTAATAAAATCATGTATTGTGTGAACTCCATGTGGCATCCAAAAATGACTAAACTTTGCAAATCGATTCATATGGAAATCTCAATAGCTTAACACAGATAACTACGTACAAAATTATTATGTAGATGAAAAAATAAAGTTTTATAGTTAAACAAAAATAAAAAGGAAAGAAGTAAAGTAATGTTTCGTATGAAATCCATATAGAGTCAACAAATATATAAATTTAGAATATTTTTTCAGGATCATTAGACAAATTTGCTACGTATATGAAAACTTGAACATGAAATAATACAAATATTAGCAATTTGTTTTTTTACAAAAAAAAATATGCAGGTCATATGACCGAAATTCAATATCAAAAGACCTTACAAACCGTCAATGTTAATTAAAGCATACATGTGAAATTTTACTCATCACTAGAAATTGGAGTTATGTTTTTGGTCCACTATTTGCATATAATTAAGCTCCCCACTAGATGCATATGATTTCCACCGTAGTGCAATAATTCTTCTGAAAATATATTCGCTAAATTTATTCATTTTTTGGAAGATATTTATTTAACATATTAGCGGAATAAATCAAGAAACAATAGGTGTGGGAGAAAAAATGTTTGAGACCAACAAAAATGCCAAATCATGTGTTTTTGCTGTTAACTATAGAAGTAATGGAAATATCATAACTAAAAAATCTAGCCGCGCAAATGCGCGGGTAACCCTGCTAGTTTTCATTGAAAGAAGGGATTTTTTGAGCAATAGTTTTACCTCGAGGAAAAGAAGTCACGCCACAATTCGGCATGATTCTTTTGCTCGGGCATTTTCACTCGATGAGACCATAGAGTGCGATCACGTAGTATGGAGCATGTGTTGTCGGAACACTAATGCATTCCAGGCATCCCAAACTTTCCAGAGGACGAGTAGCATCATGAAAGTGGCCAACGATGCAAGGAGCTCTGCTGGTGGTTGCATTGACCAAATGTTGGTGATGTTTGGGGAATCATGCATGATGCTTGTGGTTGTGGCTCGCCAGACACAACGTGCGGTGGGGCACTGGAGAAATAGGTGCACACATGCCTCAGGTACCTGGAGACACAAAGGAAAGATCGCCAAGTCGAGTATGGTTTTCTTGTGGAGATTCTCACAAGTGTTTAAGCGGTCATTGTGCAGCAACCACCCAAAAATGTTCATCTTGTTGGGCACACGAGAAGACCAGATCCTGGGATAGTTGTGGATCGTCGATTCTGTTGTACACGATACAAGCTAGCTAGGACGTATTGACTGGATTCCTATCTATCTAAACTAATACAATCTCCCTACACACGAACACCAAAGTTGACTCTACAATCTCCTAAAACACTAAGGTCCCTTGAAAGGGACCCTCCTGGTGAATTGGGCCAGTGGGCTGCATGGCACAGGCCGACATGTATGTGTCTGCGCCGGTGGTTTTGACTTTTGAGTCCGTTCGCATGTATTCGTGGCGGCAGGGTAAGCGTTGATGCGTACATGGCGGTGCCCCTCGGCTTTTCTTGTTGGGGCTGCATCCATTTGTTTTCACCTTCGGATTTGTGTCTGCACTGGTCGTTTCTTCCTCTCTTGCATTAGCCTCTTTTGGTGTTGCTCGCTTTGGAGGGAGGCCAAGGCGTAGTTTAGCTGGTGCGTTGTGTCGTCTGCCTTGTTTTTCTTCTCTGCGCTCTTCTCTCAGTACACCCGACAGAAAAACCGCACTGCAAGGCGCGCGTATCGCTCTAACGTGACCACGTAGAGCTAGCTCATGCAAACTCTAGCATCATATAGAACCTAACTAGCCTTCCTAGCCACCTGCACCCACCACAGCTGACTAGCTAGGAACCGATCGACAGATGCTCCTGGATAAATGAAAAAAAAACTCATGCCTCAAGGCAATAAACTACACCTAGCAGCAAGCAAGTAGATCTCAAGGAAAGTAAACTGCGTAATCACATCCAAAGCAATCCGTTCTAAATTTTCCACACGTGGACATGCACGTAATATATAGTGCTTAATTAATTTGGGTTTTGGTGATCCTATGCATCTTGAGATTCACTATCATCGGAAAAGGAAATATTCGGTCGTCACCCATGACCAGAGGTAGTATCTTTCGACATACGGGTCAATCTTACAAATACTCATAACAAGTGCAACTAGTTGACCTGGACGAATCACGATGATCAGGGAAGAAAACCTAACATTAACTAATGGACAATCAGATCCAAATCTGGGACAACCGCACTTCATAAACTGTACTCATTTATGTTGCTGCCACCATGCCACATACGTGGATGGATCAATCGGCCATATGCATGCAAAGCAAATTAGTAAGCAAGATCAGCAACCTCTTAGTCAATGTTGTTGCTTCAGGCAGTAGAGTCCTCCTCGTTTGCCCTACCAACACATCGACGTATTAGCGCCTAATGATGGCCATTGCTCAAGAAGCAGGTCCATATGCAATCAAATACTGATGTATGTATGTTTGTATAAGCTATCTTCATCGATCTACTTGTTAACAATACTACCTAGTTAATTACAATACCACGTAGTTAATTAATACTCCCTTCGATTAGGAAAAAAAGTGTCTCAGCTTTGAACTAAGGTTAGTTCAACCTTAGTTCAAGGCTGTGACACTTTTTTCAGATCGTAGGGAGTAGAAATTTTGACCTCTTGGAAGGTAAGAGACCATCAACAATGTCGTAGGGCTAATATTTACTTTGATCTTTTACAAATAAAGAAGTAAATAATAATAGCATGGAAGCATGGTGCTACACAAGCAAACATATCGCATTGCCAATTGGCTTTTTCCTTTTTTTTTGTTATTTTTGTTATGCCTACACTACATGACACAAATTCAAGAAACTCAGCTTAGCTTCTCCCGTATTTATAGTTCTAAGTTAGAGTTGATATAGTTACCCTAACTAGTACATTGGCCCACACCATGTCTAAAGTGTCGGCAATATCATCGGACTCTCCACTATATATGGAAGGGCTTGATGACAGTTAAAGCTGAATTGTTTACCAGAGGTTCCTTCTCAGCGGGCAATGGTCTCGACACGACATTTGAGGAAGATATATACGTGGCTAGGGATCCTTCTGTTAACGAGCCTATATAATATCATGTGGGGAGAAGACGCTTTCGTTGCCTGCTAGGTGTTACGGACGTGTCCGTTGAATATCGAGTTTCAATGTGCACTTACTGGGGATAAGTGAATGGCATGTGGATGAACTTGTTGCAGCGTTCCATTGGAAGTTGCATACTTGCGGTATCTTGTCTTTTAAGCACATATACGTGGACCTCAGATAATCGTGCAACATGTGGCGAATGCTTTTGCAGCAAAGCTTAAGCCTATAAATTGAGGGCCCTTACGCCATATCCACATGACAAGCTGCCCTGTATCCATTACACTAGTAGAAGAACAAACCAGCTACTCACGTACGCACTACACTAGACACTCATTATTGAGCAAATATGGTGTCCTTTGTGGCACGTCGAAGAAAACCCGAGCTCGTGCTACCGGCGCGAGCGACCCCGCACGAGACTCTGGCTCTCTCTGACGTTGACGACGACATAGACCTGCGATTTCTGCAGCCTGCCATCGAGTTCTTTCTTGCTGTCGACGTCGATGTTGATGACCATGGGCTGGAGCGGCCTGGCACAGCCGCCAAGGTAGTCAAGGCGGCCCTCGCGGAGGCGCTGGTGCACTACTACCCGCTGGCAGGCCGTCTCCGGGAGGCTGCCGGGGGCAAGCTAGCTGTCGAGTGCACAGGGGAAGGTGTCGTGTTTGTGGAGGCGGAGGCGGACGTGTCCATGGATGAGCTCGGCAAGCCGTCGCCTCTGCCGCCATACCCGTGCGTCGAAGAACTGCTGTGCGAGGTGGGCGACCCTAGGGTTGTTGTCGGAGTTCCCTTGTTCTTCATGCAGGTAGTTACCTAGCTAGCCTTCAACTCTTCACCTCATTATTCCACACTATTGTCTATCTATGTGTTAAATTATTAAAACAGGAGGCAAACAAGTCACTATGTACATCCATGTAAACTAGTTGCCACCGTTGAGAAGTCTAAAATTACACAAATATTTATCATGTGCAAACAACATTTTCTAAAAAGGTCACGTATGGACCCATTGGGCAACACATGGCCAATCAGATTCTACATGCATTATGTTAAAAAAGGGATTCTACATGCATTAGTTATGTAATTATAAATTATATTTCCATAAGGACACGCACATGCATAAACTAAACTACAAGGGTCTCCCAGAAAAAACAGGCATAAGTAACTCATCCATTTCAATTGAACATATTAGTATTGTCTTATGTTAAACTTTGTAAACTTTGACAGTTTTGCAACTTTTTGTCAGCATCTACAATACCAAATAAAACCATATTAGATTCATCATTGAATAAATTTCATATCATATATATTTGTTATTATAAATGTTAATTTACTTTATATAAATTTGCTCAAACTTTATAAAGTTTGTCTAAGGATAATATGCAGAGTAAATCAAAACAGAGGAAGCCACCGCTCTACAACATTATTAGCATTTCTTATTTTCTGTATTAATTAATGTGAATAGGTAACCCAGCTGAGATGTGGAGGATTAGTAATTGGTCTTCACATATGCCACAACATCGCCGACGGCTATGGCACCACTCAATTCCTGAAATGCATTGCCGACTTGGCTCGTACCGGGGGTGATGCCTCCCAAATCGTATCGCCGGTGTGGAATAGGGAGATCCTGACAGCACGTATCCCACGGCACATAAACCCGGAATTCGTGGGATTTCTCCAAAGATTAGGCAGCACGGGCGACGACATTATGTTGTCAACACCGCCGGAAGAAATGGTCATCCGCTTCTTCCTCTTCAACCCAGGAGACATCGCAGTGCTACGAAGCCAGCATGCCCCCGCGCATCTTTCTCCACCAGCCACAAGCTTCGAGCTTCTGACCGTGGTCATGTGGCATTGTCGCACGGTGGCGCTCGGCTATGAGCACCACCAGCGGGTGGGCTTAATGTTCTCTATGAATGTGCGCGGGAGTGGGAAGCGCCATGGGCTCGTGCCGCATGGGTTTTATGGCAACGCGCTATTCTACCCTGTGGCAGACACGACTGCCGGAGAGCTATGTGGCAACCCGCTTGGCTACACACTTGGACTCATCCGTGCGGCCAAGCACAACATGACAGACGACAACATGGAGTCCATGGTGGATTTCATGGCGTCTCTACATGGGCGGCCACCACTCACCATTGACAAAATGTATGAGGTCTCTGACATGAAATGGATTGGACAAGAGGCACTGGACTTCCGATGGGCGAAGCGGGTCGGCGGCGGCTTACCCATGGTGGGGGACATCTCCTTCGACTCTGTGAGCTGCCACATGAGGTGTAGGAACGGCAAGGATCAGGACGTGATCGTGATAAACATGATATTGCCAGGACCTGCAATGGACAAGTTTGAGAAGGAGATTGCTGTTTGGGTGTGCAATGGACAAGACGAAAACTAGTTGTGCAGCTCAACTCGATCAACCTCATACATCCCTGCTAAAATAAACCCTGGTGCGCAAGTGCTGAAATACCATGTTGTTTTGAGTGTGCAACTATTTACATAAGGTCGTCGTAAATTTGTGAACTTCTAAATAAAGTGCCCCCTTGGAATAAAAAACTTTTAAAAAATGCAAGGTTGTTTGCATTAATTTGTACTTGCTTTTGGGCATCTCCAACTGCTTGTCTGCTAACCTTTTAAAAAAAATTGCTTTAAAGAAGTAAGGAAAGAAGTAGAGTGGTTTTTTGTGAGAGTTGATCAACTGATTTGGCACACCTGGAAGGAAACAAGTAGAGAGATGAGAGTAAATGGCAGTGAGTGAGTCCTGTATGTTCATTTGATTGTAGCAGTTGTTAGCATTAAGCGTGTCGTGGATATGTCATTGTAGTGTGTTTGCTGTCGGTATTTGGAGAAGAAGTGTCATACATGTCACATGTCTGCTTTTTTAACCCCCTGCGTGTTGGGTGAGTGTGCTGTGTGCAATTGCACAGTAATCATAGTCATTAGATTAGAGAGAACTTACCAAAAATAGTTAAGGGAGTTGCAGTACTATCACCTTTTTGTTAGGGCTGCATTAACAGTACTTCTTTTGGGCCAAACAAAATTCCACTCAACACCAATGCTCCAAACCACTTATTTGAGAAAAACCTGCAGAGTAGGGATTAAACATAGCGAGTTTAAGCACTTCATAGGGGTGTATATTGCTGAAATTTGGAGTGGGCTTTAGGCCCATATAGCAATTTCTGAAAATCTCTAAGGGCCCATGTGGGTTTATTGGCACTAGGTGGAGGTGGGAAGTTTAGTCCCACCCCGGAAGTGGAAGAGGAGTTGGACCTCTTTATAAGGGGTGTTCTTTCACATGCTATTGGAGCTTGAGAATAGAAGAGGCCCTCGCGCACTCCTCCTCCGCCGCCCGCCTCTTCACGCCGCGGGTTGCGGGATTGAGCCGAGCTCATACCTACGCGCTTATTTTTGCCAGTCATCCGCCGCCCGCCTCGTCATGCCGCGGGTTGCGGGGTTGAGCCGAGCCGAGCTCATACCTACGCGCTTATTTTTGCCAGTCACTAACGGAGAGTTCTCTGACGGCTGGGTCACGATTTGAGACGTCAGATCGTGGGCTGTCACGGACTCGGACGTGGGTCGAGCCCACGTCTCTCCACGCGGCTGCGCCTATATAAGTGTGCGGTGTCCCCAAACCACGAACAGATCTCATCTGCTCACGCGCACACCCACCGTCGTTCCCTTGCTGCTGCTGCCGCCGGTAACTCCATCCCGTCCGCCGCGTACACGGTCGACGGGAGAGCAGGTCTCCGAAACCACGCCCTTCTGGTTCCTGTACGGGTGAGGGGCGAATAGGTTTTTGGGCAGCGACTACGCGACTGCTCGCTTCCGATCCTCTACGTCTGCATCGCCCTCATCATCATCATGTCCACCGACGCCGAACATGCCGCCGCCGAGAAAGCTGAAGCCGACAAGAAGGCCGCCGAGGACGCTGCTGCCGCCACCACCGCCGCGGCGTCTGCATGGCCTACTGGAGGGTATAACGCGTTTATCCCGCTCCTGTTTATTCTCGTATTAGCAGTACTAGCAGTATGTGTAGATTTGTCTACTGTTTGCTTAGTACGTGCATGTTTAGATCAGAGTCAGTACGTCATCAATTTAGTCATTGCCATGCTAGTGATTTATTTATGGATTAAATTAGTCGAAAAATTGCCTATTTACTCAGCATATATAACCAACCAATGGACACATCATTTATTCTAAATCTCCTCCAAAGTAAAGAAACATACTTCCTGTTGCAATCTGCGCAGTCAGATAAGTCAACAGTTGATATCTGCCATGCCAAATGTGCAGCGGCAGCTGTCAGAAGAGGGTAGTAGGGCCGTGCTGTCAAACATGGTTAAAGCATGCAGTCATCAATATGATGAATGTCAAAAAAAAAAATTTACTATTCATAAAACATGACGCTCTGAGTGATGAGCACCAACCAAGTTCGGCATTGTAGCCACTGGGCGCTAAGCTGCCAATCGATGCAGCACCGAATGCACTGATCCATTGCTTGGTCGAATCCCCAAACCTCAATGCTGTGGACTTGACGCCTACTTTGAGGTCATCTTCTTTGTCCTGACATGTATTGGGATAGGACCATTTCCTTCCGGACCCTGCGATCTTGCATGAACTCGAAATTTTGCACACTGACTAAACCACCCATCAATTAAATTTCTGTTCTTTCACGTAGCAAATCTGAAAAATTGAGCTCGGGATGCTCTCTACTACAGTAGTCCCCTGGTGAGTCGATCTATGCAATGGTGATGAGAGTTGTCGGTACAAGTAGCAAGCATACCACGTGCAGGGCCAGGCGAGGAGCCAGGTGCCGGTGGGCTTGTCGAGACGGCCGCGCAACGCGTACGGGCGCGCCGCCACGGGGAGCCACCAACTTTCGACCAAGCAGCCGAGGCGGAGGGTGGGTGTAGCCATGGGCTGCGGCGGCTTAGGGTGATGAGGTGGCGCCGGGAGAGGAGATGGTTGTGGGAGGAAGGGGAGATGGCAGGGACAGGGAGATGGCGACGGCGCGGAGCAGAGCCATGGACTTTTTTTTAGGGGACAGCAGAGCCATGGATCGAAGCTCAAGCTGATGGGCTTGTTAGTTTGGGCTTTGGGCTTGACGATGCTTCTCTCCATTAATTAGGCTATCGCGCAGGTGGGCTGTAATGTTAAGTTGGTGCAAGCTCTCCTAAAATCTAATCTGCCTAAAACAAAAGTCTAAAATCTAATTGTTCTAAAAGTAATCTAAAATCAAAAAATCAAGATATAATCTAAAAATATTGATAATAATCATTATTATTATTACCATTACTTTATTTTTTGCAAACTTCTTTTTTCAGTGTTATTCAATCATAAAACAATAAATATTCGACGGGTTTCAGTAGCCCTGAATTGAACCCGCGCGCTTATATGGAGGAAACAAATTGTGCTGACCAATGGCAGAGCACTATCATATTTTGACGGTTATTTGTTTTTAATTTAATATTCATTTGAACCTTTTTGGGTGGAAACCATCCCAATGTTTTTTTGGAAACCGGTTTTCCTGGGCCCCTCCAGAAAAAATGGAAGTGACAAAAAAAAACATTGATTAGGATGCATGTGTTGGTACGTCTTGTATAATGTACTGCTTTAATTACCTTTTAAAGCTTTGACTAGTGTTTCGGCATTGTGTTGCCCAAGTTGTGTTTATCGGATGTTTTAGATGTCATTTAGGCTGCAGAATCCTTTATCACTACGATCGAGGGAAACAAGAACACTGACGATAAATCTGATTAGGACACATTTTCCTTGGAACAGTCAGATCATCTCTCTCTCAACAGGCCCTCGCCGCCCCCCCCCCCCCCCCCCCCCCCCCACACACACACACACATCACACCCAATAATTACAAACAACTATCGTACCAAGTGGTGACAAAATGCTCATACAAGCAGCTCAAAACAAAAATAAAACGGTATTGGAGTGAGTGGCACAAGTGCCACTAACCCAAAACCGAGCATAAAAGCAAGAGGCGCCACACGTAAAACCTAAACTACTAACATGACAGAAAACGTGCCTCGTCGAGAAATCATCGGACTCTGTAGCATCGAACACATGAAGCCATCTCCGGATGGGGGCGGTGTTGGATGCGTGGAAAGATAAACATCAAACTTATCGCTAGTCAAGCCTTTGGACTAGCTCATGTCTTGTTGATGATCCTGTTTTATGATCAACAGAAATGTTAGCGTAACAGGGATGCCGGCAATAATGAGAACATATTGTTAGTGTAACAATGATGTTGGATAAACTTAAATTATGAAATACTAAGAGATTACGTCATCGATATGTTGTCCGTATTTTCTTATAAAGTGTCAATGTTTACTTATGTGTTACGTCCTTAAACCATGAGAATATTGTAAACCCGGATGCGTGACGGATGCTTTGGGTTACTAAACGAACAGAGTGATTATAAAGGTCACTTTCGGGTATACCACGTTAGTGTTTGAATGGATCCTGCTACCTCTTCTCGAACCATAGTGGACTACTATTTATTATTTTATCACTGGATCATTTATTTCTCTTGAAAGTTGAAAGAGGGTTTACAACATGTGCTGTAGCAAAAATCCTTGCATAAGTGGGAAAATTGGCCACTTTAAGATTACCACCAGGGAAGGTCCCTTTAGTATCCCGAAACATTCTTAGCAACACTCGGACAAGTGGGACAACCAAGTAAGAGTACTTATTTGTATGAGTTATGTGAATTTTGCATGAATTGGCACACCTTGCCTTCAGCCCCCATCTTCGAGAGGATGCTAAGGGGGATCTCCCCATCATTGGGAGGCCGCCCTTCAAAGGCATGTCTTATCAATGTGGACATTGTGCCCCGGTTTTTAAGGGATATCATCAACAAGTTGATTTACCAATGCGCGTATAATGACCCGATGCGTTGGGAAACAAGCAATGTATTCGGTGCGGCAAGGGTACTCTTGGTCTTTTACTGACCTATTAAGGCAAGGGGGGCAGTAAATCATTTCCCCATGCTTCTATCCCTTGCTCCATTGCTCAAAGCCTACCAGAGCTCCAGCGCCCTCAGATCTATCCCAAAACATCTCTCCTTCCCAAACAAAATTCTCCATTTGCGATGGTCGACGCCGAGGTGAAGGGGAAGTGGACACGCTCCACCGTCACGGTGGGCTCAATCAAGGAGCTCAGGTCCGCGGGGTACATCCCTGTGGACACTGAGTGCCGCACGCCGGCGTCGAGCGAGACCGGCTGCTCCCAGTCTGCCATCCCTTCCCCCAAGAATGGTGAGGACGGTAATATTTGTTTCCCACCTCGTCCGAGGTCTGGGATTCCCCCTTCACCGCTTTGTGATGGGGTTGATGTTTTATTATTGGTTGGGCTTCCACCATCTGGCTCTAAACTCCATTTAGCACATAGCTACCATCGTCGCACTTCGGGTTATGGCTGAAGATCTTCAGCGTCAAGCCGAAGAGCAACGGCTCCCAAGTCACTGAGTGCAGCGGAGCCATGATAAGCAAGCTTCCAAGGGTGCGCTGGCCGGAGGGCGTCTTTGTGGAGACCAAAGAGGTGTGGCAGCAAGAGTGGTTTATATCACTAACATGCCTGCCCCAGGCTAGACAGAGATTCCCGCCTTTACGGGCGAGCCGTCGAAGAGACTCGTCTCCTGGACGAAGAAGGACCTTGATTGAGGAAGTCTCTAACCATATTAACTGTCCTACTTATACTTTGTTATGCTCATACCAAAAAATTGTATGTATGACATGTCCGTATAGATCATTCCGTGCTTATTGTTTGGTTCAAACAGACAACTTATTAGTCACTTTTTTATTGCTTGGTATCACCAACACGACAGGTACGTACGATCTCATCACGTTTCACGAATAAATGTCAGCATCAGCTGAATGTACCCGTGGCGACTTGAGAGACATTGGGATAAAACTTGGAATGACTTGGCCTTTCCCCAACGAAGAAGGCTGGTTTTGCTTCATATTCCCTTCTCGTTGTTCTTGAGGTTAATGATCTGATTGATTGAGGAACCCAGATTGACAACGTTGTGCTTGCGTTTGAACTGGCCGACTGTAAGGGTGCGGTAGTGCGGCGGGTTGTCCTCGCTGACGAACTCCTCACGGGAGGGGGGAGCCAGGATTTGGTAGGGGGGGGGGTAGGGGGGCGACGCCTCTGGGCACAGAAGCATGCTTGCGTGTTTCAACTCCTTGTATAGTCCTGAGTGTTTTGTTAGATACATTTAGTGATAAATAAAATAAAATGAGAGACGCGAGCGAGAGTGGGAGTCACAGCGTGAAAGTTGCCGCTCAAGTCCTCCTCGATCGGCCGTATAGTATGAGTGGAGCGGGCAGCAGGTGGTTGTCCCGTGAAGTCCGGGCTTTGGTACGTACCTGCCGGATTATCTATATTTTTAGGTGCATCTGTCTATAATAATTATGGCGCTATAGACACGTCCACAAACCTGTGGTCGGATGTTGTGGACATTGGTATTTTCCATTCGCTCACCCACGTGGTTCAAGTCTGGTGCTCGCATTTATCTGGATTTATTTCAGCATTTACGGCGATGGCATTTAAGTGAGAGGAGACGTTCCCGTCGATTCGAGGCGCACTTGATGACTTCGTCCAAATTTCAAGTGATATGCCGCTCAGTCTCTTAAGGTCTCATAGGTGGAGGGGTGCGTGTGGTGCGTTCATAGGATTAAGTGTGTGCGCGTATATATAAGACACTTGCGTATGTAATGTGTATTAAAAAAACAGGGTGTTTTTGGCTGAGATGCGTTTGCATCAATCTTAGAGCAGGTGCAAAGCACGTTACTCACTGCAATCATTCGTTCGTGTGTTTGTGTCCTCGCGCATACCCCGCCCCCGCCCCCTGCATACCTATTTCTTGACCCCAACGAAGGCGGGTTAAAGCAAGAGAGAAAGAGAGGATCCCTGGCCGATGTGGTCCGCGAGTTGTCGGCGACTGCACTGCAGGTGCGACTTGGAGCAATGAGCTCGTAAGGGAGTCAGCCAGCATAAGTATGGGCCTACCGGTGGTGCACGTGCCGGAATCCTTTGCCGGAATCAGGCCGAAGGCCGAGACGCGATGGATAATGGGCAGCGGCATGAAGAGCGACGGACGCTCACCGTCCGAGCTCGGTGTCAGCGCCAGCACACTCGCCGGGGCAATTGCGGCAAGGCAGCAGCAGCTCGATGAGAATGGCGGCGTGCAGGGGAGAGGCCGAGGCTCACCACCAGCACGTTCCCTTGGGTGCGCTGCGCATCTTGTGTTGTGCGCAACGAGAGGGCTCCTTCCACCTCGTCCCCGCCTTAGGAGGAGCGGGAGACAAGCTGGAGCTCGATTCGTGGGCCGCCAGATCGCGGGAGGCACACAAAGAGGTCGCCGGGGGCTTAATTCCTGGCTGGCCAGGTTGCTGGGGCCATCTGGTTTCTGGCGACAAGCCCTCTGACATTCGTCAGGCAGGGAGCAGCACCCGATGTGTTCATCGCGCCGCTGACAATAGGCGGGCGTCTCCCAGTCTAGAGCTCAATCGATGAACCACATATCTGTGGGATTTCACCCTCCTCTGCATTGTGAGGCTGCTAAGTTGCTGCCCTTTTTTGGCAGACTCTAATCTGTTAGGAACTAGGAGGTGAATAGCTCATATCAACATCTTGATGCGAATTGGAAGAAAGGGACCCGTGTTGAAGAAAATAGCTCACGTGCGACGTTTCTTTCTTCTCACAGACAAATTTAAGAAACGATGATGGTTCGGGGAATAGTTTGTATTTACCGGACAATCCGGTCCACTAACGGGCCCATTTCGGGTCGGGGAAGTTTTTGGGTTAGGTGTGAGTGGGTATGTGGTCTGTGCAGAGAGGCTAGAGGTTTAGACATGAGGGAAAACGGAAGACCCGGTTGGTCTGGGAAAAGGTCAACGGAGAAAAACAGAGAAGTGGCAACTACGAACATCTACGCATTTTATAAAAGCATCCGGATGAATCCGGTACGACGGCAACGGATTGCCGCTACAACGTGGACGATGCGATGATGAATGCAACAAACAAATAATTACCACGTCTATAATAAATATTACGCAAAAGAATCTGGAGACCGGTCTCGGGCTGGATGTCTTTATTTTATGTCAAGCCCCATCTTAGTAAGAACGTCCCTCCCCAAAATTGTGTGTGGGTCCAATGTAGGAGCGGGGTTGCCGCCGAGAACTATGTCAAGGTTTCTGCTTTCACCTTCAACCAGAGATGGCACAGGGATTGGTTCTACTGCTCCAACCTGTAGCCCGCGCTCCATGCGTTTAACGGTCGCGATCACGTACGTGTGGAGACAGGTTTGGAATGCATGCCTGAGATGGCTGGCATTAAGGCCCTTGGATCGTCAGGAAAATCGTCAAAATTCAAACGATCCAAGGGCCTCGTCTCCCCATAATCTCCTTCTCCTAAAACCTTGCAACAGTCTGATCTCCATCTGCACGCAAGCGATCGATGCAAAGCCCTGGAATTAACTTTGTTTAGAAAACAAGTTCCTCCTTGGAAGGCATTCCACTCACTATATATGGGAGTTTTTCTAAGTACTATTTTACTTTGACATACTCCGTTTCACCACTGAAAATCTCAATCTGGGCACAAGATGTAATTGCAAATTTTGTTCTCTTATAAATGTTTTGCACAAAGGAATCACCAGACAAAAGTTCACGAGGTTTACAGTCCACGAATTAAACGGTGAAAAAACTTGCTAAGAAGCACGAGAGTATCTAGCAGTTACTATTCTCCGCCAGCCCCCTCCTCCGGACCACGAGAACCCCCTCCTCCCGAGCCACGACGAAAGCTTTCCCGAGTCCCAGAAAGCTCCGACATGGCGAGACACGTTCCGACTCTGCCGGCGCAGGGAGGAGGAGGAGTCCGCGAGGAACGCTGAGCTGCCGCCACCTACCAGCCGCTGGGGTGCATAGGCCTACTGGAGGGTATGCCCTTTGATCCCGCTCCTTGTTATTCTCGTATAAGCAGTACTACAGTTAAGTTTAGTTTTGTCTACGTTTGCTTATACTGTCATGTTTCGATCAGAGTCAGTACGTCATCAATTTAGTCATGTCCATGGCTATGATTTATTTATGGATTAAATTATTGCGAAAAAATTGCCTATTTACTCATATATAACCAACCAATGGACAACATCATTTATTCTAAATCTCCCTCCAAAGTAAAGAACATACTTCCTGTTTCAATCTGCCAAGTCAGATAGTCAACAGTTTATATCTGCCTTGCCAAATGTGCAGCGAGCGCAGCTTTCACAGAAGAGGGTAGTAGGGCCGTGCTGTACACCTGGTTTAAAGCATGCCAGTCATCAATATGATGAATGTTCCAAAAAAAAAATTTTACTCTCATAAAACATATACGCTCTGAGTGTGATGAACCAACCACGTTCGGCATTTAGCCACTGGGCGCTAAACTATGCCATCGATGCAGCACCGATGTCACTGATCCATTGCTTGGTCGAATCCCCAAACCAATCATGACTGTGTTACATTGAGTCCTACTTTGAGGTCATCTTCTTTGTCCTGACAAAGTTATTGGGGATAGACCCATTTGTCCTTCCGCCTAATCCCTGCGAATCTGTCTTGCATGAACTCGAAATTTTTGCACCTGGACTAAACCACCCTCCTTAAATTTCTGTTCTTTCGACGGTAGCAATATGGAAAAAATTGAGCTCGGATCTCTCTACTACAGTAGTCCCCTGGTGAATGCGATCTATCATGTTGATGGAGAGGTTTGCGGTCAAATAGCAAGCATACCCTGCAGGCCACGAGGAGCCAGTGCCGTGGGCTTGTCGAGACGGCCGACGAACGCGTACGGCGCGCGCACGCCACGGGACCACCCCTTTCCGACCAAGCACGCCGAGGGGGAGGGGGTGGGGTGCCTGAGTTCTGTGCGGGCGGCTCTTTAGTTAGGTGACTCCGGAGAGAGAATGGTTTGGGAAAGTGGAGATTGCATGGCAGGGACAGTGGAGATGGCGACGCGCAGCAGAGCCAGACTTTTTTTTAGGGGACCAGAGCCATGGATCGAAGCTCAAGCTGATGTCTTTGTTAGTTTTGGGCTTTGGCTTGACGATGCTTCCTTCTCCATTAATTAGCTATCGGCGCGCAGGGTAGGCTGTAATGTTAAGTGTGGTGCAAGCTCATCCTAAAATCTGTAATCGCCATAACCAAAAGTCTAAAATCTAATTGTTCTAAAATAACTAATCAAAAAATCAGATATAATCTAAAAATATTGCATAATAATCATTATTATTATACCATACTTTATTTTTTGCAAACTGTCTTTTTTCAGTGTTTTCAATCACTAAAACATAAAATATTCGACGGTGTTCAGTAGCCCGGAATTGAACCCGGCGCGCTTATATGGAGGAAACAAAATTGTGCTGACCAATGGCAGAGCACATATCATATTTTGACGTTATTTGTTTTTAATTTATATATTCTTTGAACCTTTTGGGGTGAGAAAACCATCCCAATGTTTTTTTGAAACCGGTTTTCCTGGCCCCTTCAGAAAAAAAATGGAAGTGGACAAAAAAAATTGATTAGGATGCCTGTATTGGTAGACGTCTTATAATTGTACTGCTTTAATTACCTTTTTTTAAGCTTTTTGACGTAGATGGGTTCGGCATTGTGTTGGCCCAAGGTTGTGTTTATCGGATGTTTAGATTTCATTTAGGCTGCAGAATCCTTTATCACTACGATCGAGGGAAACAAGACACATGACATAATCGTATTAGGACCAATTTCCTTGGCAGATCAGTCATCTCTCTCTCAACAGGCCTCGCCGCCCCCCCCCCCCCCCCCCCCCCCCCCCACACACACACACACACAATAAATGGACACAACACGAATCGATACAAAGTGGTGAACAAAATGCTCAAACAATAGCACTCAAAACAAAATAAAACGGTGATTGGAGTGAGTGGCACATCCACTAACAACCAAAACCGAGCATAAAAGCAGAGGCGCCACACGTAAAACCTAAACTAACTAACATGACAGAAAAACGTTGCTCGTCGAGAAATCATCGGACTCTGTAGCATCGAACACATGAAGCCATCTCCGGATGGGGCGGTGTTTGGATGCTTGGAAAAGATAAACATCAAACTTTATCCTAGTCAGCCTTTGGACATGCTCATTTCTTGTTTGATGATCCTGTTTTTGAGCAAGAAATGTTAGCGTCACAGGGTATGCCGGCAATAATGAGAACATATTGTTAGTGTAAACAATGATGTTGGATAAACTTAATTATGAAATACTAAAGATTACTCGATACTATATGTTGTCCGTATTTCTTTTATAAAGTGTCATGTTTACTTAGTGTTTACGTCCCTTAAACCCATGAGAATATGTAAACCCGGATCGTGACGGATGCTTTGGGTTACTAAACGAACAGAGTGTTATAAGGTCACTTTCGGGTATACCACGTTAGTGTTTGAATGGATCCTGCCTACTCTCTAAATCTCGAACCGTGGACTACATATTTATATTTTATCACTGGATCATTTATTTCTCTTGAAAGTTGAAAGAGGGTTTACAACAGTTGCTGTAAGCAAAAATCCTTGCAATAAGTGGAAAATTGGCCACTTAAGATTACCACCAGGAAGGTCCCTTTAGTATCCACAAACATCTTAGCAACACGATCGGACAATTGGGGACACCAAGTAAGAGTACTTATATTTGTATGAGTTATGTGATTTTGCATGAATTGGGCACACCTTCCTTCAGCCCCCATCTTCGAGAGGATGCTAAGGGGGATCTCCCCATCATTGGGAGGCCGCCGTTCAAAGGCATTCTTATCAATGGACATTGTGCCCCGGCTTTTTAAGGAATACTCAAACAAGTTGGATTTACCATGCTGCGTATAATGACCCGATGCGTTGGGAAACAAGCAATGTATTCGGTGCGGGCAAGGGTACTCTTGGTCTTTTACTGACCTATTAAGGCAGGGGGCAAGTAAATCATTTCCCCATGCTTCTATCCTTGCTCCATTGCTCAAAGCCTACCAGAGCTCCAGCGCCCTCAGATCTATCCCAAAACATCTCTCCTTCCCAAACAAAATCTCCATTTGCGATGGTCGACGTCCGAGGTGAAGGGGAAGTGGACACGCTCCACGCACGGTGGGCTCAATCAAGGAGCTCAGTCCGCGGGTACATCCCTGTGGACACTGAGTGCCCGCACGCCCGGCGTCGAGCGACCGCGCTGCTCCCAGTCTGCCATCCTTCCCCCAAGAATGGTGAGGGACGGTAATATTTGTTCCACCTCGTCCGAGTCTGGGATTCCCCCTTCACACCGCTTTGTGATGGGTTGTTGTTTTATTATTGGTTGGGCTTCCACCACTGGCTCAAACTCCATTTAGCCACATAGCTACCATCGTCGCACTTCGGGTTTGGCTGAAGATCTTCAGCGTCAAGCCGAAGAGCACGGCTTCCCAAGTCACTGAGTGCAGCGGAGCCATGATAAGCAAGCTTCCAAGGGTGGCGCTGGCCGGAGGAGCGTCTTTGTGGGACCCAAGAGGTGTGGCAAGCAAGAGTGGTTTATATCACTAACATGCCTGCCCCCGGCTAGACAGAGATTTCCCTGCCTTTACGGGCGAGCCGCGAAGAGACTCTCGTCTCCTGGACGAAAAGGACCTTGATTGAGGAAGTCTCTAACCATATTAACTGTCTCTACTTATACTTTGTTATGCCCTACCAAAAAATTGTATGTATGACATGTTCCGTATAGATCCATTCCGTGCTTATTTGTTTTGGTTCAAACAGACACTTATTAGTCACTTTTTATTGCTTGGTATCACCAACACGACAGGTACGTACGATCTCATCACGTTCACGAATAATGTCAGCATCAGCTGAATGTACCCGTGGCGACTTGAGAGCCATTGGGATAAAACTTGGAATGACTTGGCCCTTTCCCCAACGAAGAAGGCTGGGTTTGCTTCATATTCCTTCTCGTTTGTTCTTGAGGTTAATGATCTGATTGATGAGGAACCCAGATTGACACGTTGTGCTTGCGTTTGAACTGGCCGACTGTAAGGGTGCGGTATGCGGCGGGTTGTCCTCCTGACGAACTCCTCACGGGGGGCGGAGGCAGATTTTTGGTAGGGGGGGGGTAGGGGGGCCGACGCTCTGGGCAGCAAGAAGCATGCTTTGCCGTGCATCTCCTGTATATCCTGATGTTTTGTTAGATCATTTAGTGATAAATAAAATAAATGAGAGTAGCGAGCGAGAGTGGGAGTCACAGCGTGAAAAGTTGCCGCTCAAGTCCTCCTCGATCGCCGTATAGTATGGAGTGGAGGCGGGCAGCAGGTGGTTGTCCCGTGAGGGTCGGGCTTTGGTACGTACCCTGCCGGATTTTATATATATTTATAGGGCAGCTGTCTATAATATGTATGGCGCTATAGACACGTCCTACAAACCTGTGGTCGGAATGGTTAGAGGGACAGTGTTATTTCCAGCTCAACCGGGGTGTCAGTCCTGGTGCTCGCATTTATCCTGGATTTATTTCAGCATTTACGCGATGCGCATTTAGTGAGAGGAGACGTTCCGTCGATTACGAGGCGCCTGTGATGACTTCGTCAAATTTCAAGATGATACGGCTCAGTCTCTTGAAGGTGCTCATAGGGGTAGGGTTGCGTGTGGTGCTTTCATAGGTTAAGTGTGTGGCGCGTATATATAGCACTTGCGTATGTTGTGTTAAAAAACAGGGTGTCTTTTTGGCTTAGATGCGTTGCAATCATCTTGACAGGGTGCAAAGCCACGTACTCGTCAGCTGCATCATTCGTTCGGGATGTTTGGGTCCCCCGCGCATACCCCCCCCCCCCCCTGCATACCTATTTCGTTGACCCAACAAGCGGTGAAAGCAGAGAGAGAAAGAGAGGATCTGGCGATGTGGTCGCGAGGATTGTCGGCCGACTGCGACGCAATAGCGACTGGAGCCAGAGCTCGTAAGGGAGTCAGCACCACACACTAAGTATGGCCTAACACGGTGGTGCACGGGCGGATCTGGCCGGAATCAGGCCGCAAGGCGACGACGCGATGGGAGAAGGGGCAGCGTGCATGAGAGAGACGACGCTCACCGTCCGAGCTCGGTGTCCAGCGCCAGCACACTCGCCGGGCAGTGCGGCAAGCAGCCGCAGGCCCGATGGAGAAGGGCGGCGTGCAGGGGAGAGGCGGAGGCTCACCACCAGCACGTTCCCTTGGGGGCGCTGCGCATCTTGTGTTGGCGCAACGAGGGCTCCTTCCCCTCGTCCCCCCCTTAGGAGAGGCGGGAGACAAGCTGGGCTCGATCTTGGGCAGCCAGATCCGGGAGCACACAGAAAGGTCGCCGGGGTGCTATTCTGGCTGGCCATGTTGCTGGGCCATCTGGTTCTGGCGACCAAGCCTCTAGCAATTCGTCAGGGCAGGGAGCAGCACCTGATGTGTTCTTCATCGCCGCCGATGACAAGCGGGCGTCTCCAAGTCTAGGACAGCTCAATCGATGACCACAATCTGTGGGATTTTCATCCATCTCCTCTGCATTTGAGGCTGCTAAGCTTGCTGCCCTTTTTTTGCAACTCTATCTGTTAGGAACTAGGAGGGTGAATAGCTCATATGCAACATCTTTGATGCAATTGGAAAGAAAGTGACGTGGTTGAAGAAATAGCTCACGTGCGACGTTTCTCACAGAAAATTTAAGAAACGAGATGTTTCGGGATAGTTTTGGGATTGATCGGACAATCCGGTCCACGAACGGGCATTTCGGGTCGGGGAAGTTTTTGGGTTAGGTGTGAGTGGGTGTATGTGGTCTGTGCAGAGAGGCTAGAGGTTTAGACATGAGAAAACGGAAGACCCGGTTGGTCTGGGAAAAGGTCAACGGAGAAAACAGAGAGTGGCAACTACGACCATCTACGCATTTTAAAAGCATCCGGATGAATCCGGTACGACGGCAACGGATTGCCGCTACAACAACCGTGGACGATGCGATGATGAATGCAACAAACAAATATTTACCACGTCATAATAAATATCTACGCAAAAGAATCTGGAGACCGTTCTCGGGCTGATGTCTTTATTTTATGTCAAGCCCCATCTTAGTAAAACGTCCCTCCCCAAAATTGTGTGTTGGTCCAATGTAGGACGGGGTGCCGCCGAGAACTATGTCAAGGTTTCTGCTTTCATCACCTTCACCCAGAGATGGCACAGGGATTGGTTCTACTACTGCTCCAACCTGTAGCCCGCGCTCCATGCGTTTACGGTCGCGGATCACGTACGTGTGGAGACAGGTTTGGAATGCATGCCTGAGATGGCTGGCATTAAGGCCCTTGGATCGTCAGGAAATCGTCAAAATTCAAACGATCCAAGGGCCTCGTCTCCCCATATTCTCCTTCTCCTAAAACCTTGCAACAGTCTGATCTCCATCTGCACGCAAGCGACGATTGCAAAGCCCTGGAATTAACTTTGTTAGAAAACCAGTTCCTCCTTGGAAGGCATTCCACTCACTATATATGGAGTTTTTCTACGTACTATTTTACTTTGACATACTCCGTTTCACCACTGAAAATCTGGGCACATA
>JAAAXO010000137.1:73810-92040 GCA_011799875.1 Thinopyrum elongatum | reverse complement strand
GCTCGTCTCGGCGTCCGTCGTCGCTACCGCGATGACATCCGCCTCGACTCGCATTACCTAAGATAGACAGGGTGGCAGTGGTGTCATGTGCTCGTCTCGGCGTCCGTCGTCGCTACCATGATGACGTCCGCCTCGACTCGCGTGACCCTAAGATGGACAGGGTGGCAGTGGTGTCACGTGCTCGTCTCGACATCCGTCGCTACCGCGACGACGTCCGCCTCGACTCGCGTGACCCTAAGGTAGAGAGGGTGGCAGTGGTGTCACGTGCTTGTCTCGTCGTCCGTCGTCGCTACCGCGACAACGTCCGCCTCGACTCGCGTGACCCTAAGATAGACAAGGGCGGCCATGGTGTCACATGCTCGTCTCGGCGTCCGTCGTCGCTACTGCGATGACGTCCGCCTCGACTCTCGTGACCCTAAGATAGACAGGGCGGCCGTGGTGTCACGTGGTCATCTCGGCGTTCGTCCTTGCTATCGCGACGACGTCCGCCTCGAATCGCGTGACCCTAAGGTAGACAGGGCAGCCATGGTGTCACGTGCTCGTCTCGGCGTCTGTCGTTGCTGCCGCAACGACGTCCGCCTCGACTCGCGTGACCCTAAGATAGACAAGGCAGCTGTGGTGTCACGTGCTCAAATCGGCGTCCGACGTCGCTATCGCGACGACGTCCGCGTCAACTCGCGTGACCCTAAGATAGACAGGGTGGCAGTGGTGTCACGTGCTCGTCTCGGTATCCGTCGTCGCTACCGCGATGATGTCCGCCTCGACTCGCGTGACCCTAAGGTAGACAGGGCGGCCGTAGTGTCACGTGCTCATGTCGGCGTCCGTCGTCGCTACCACGACAACGTCCGCCTCGACTCGCGTGACCCTAAGATAGACAGGGTGGCAGTGGTGTCACGTGCTCGTCTCGGTGTCCGTCGTCGCTACCGCGACGACGTCCGCCTCGACTCGCGTGACCCTAAGATAGACAGGGCAGCCATGGTGTCACGTGCTCGTCTCGGCGTCTGTCGTCGCTACCGCGACGACGTCTGCCTTGACTCGCGTGACCCTAAGATAGACAAGGCGGCCTTGGTGTCACGTGCTCATCTCGGCGTCCGACGTCGCTATCGCGACGACGTCGCCTCAACTCGCGTGACCCTAAGATAGACAGGGTGGCAGTGGTGTCACGTGCTCGTCTCGGTGTCCGTCGTCGCTACCGCGACGACGTCCGCCTTGACTCGCGTGACCCTAAGATAGACAGGGTGGCCGTGGTGTCACGTGCTTGTCTCGACGTCCGTTGTCACAACCGCGGCGACGTCCGCCTCGACTCACGTGACCCTAAGATAGACAGGATGGTCGTGGTGTCACTTGCTCGTGGCAGTGGTGTCACGTGCTCGTCTCGGCGTCCGTTGTCGCTACAGCGACGACATCCACCTTGACTCGCGTGACCCTAAGATAGACAGGGTGGCCGTGGTGTCACGTGCTTGTCTCGGCGTCCGTCGTCGCTACCACGACGACGTCTGCCTCGACTCGCGTGACCCTAAGATAGACAGGGTGGCAGTGGTGTCACGTGCTCGTCTCGGTGTCCGTCGTCGCTACCGCGACGACGTCCGCCTCGACTCGCGTGACCCTAAGATAGACAGGGTGGCCGTGGTGTCACGTGCTTGTCTCGACGTCCGTTGTCACAACCGCGGCGACGTCCGCCTCGACTCACGTGACCCTAAGATAGACAGGATGGTCGTGGTGTCACTTGCTCGTGGCAGTGGTGTCACGTGCTCCTCTCGGCGTCCGTTGTCGCTACAGCGACGACATCCGCCTTGACTCGCGTGACCCTAAGATAGACAGGGTGGCCGTGGTGTCACGTGCTTGTCTCGGCGTCCGTCGTCGCTACCACGACGACGTCTGCCTCGACTCGCGTGACCCTAAGATAGACAGGGTGGCAGTGGTGTCACGTGCTCGTCTCGGTGTCCGTCGTCGCTACCGCGACGACGTCCGCCTCGACTCGCGTGACCCTAAGATAGACAGGGCAGCCAAGGTGTCACGTGCTCGTCTCGGCGTCCGTCGTTGCTACCGCGACGATGTCCGCCTCGACTCGCGTGACCCTAAGATGGACAGGGTGGCAGTGGTGTCCGCCTCGACTCGCGTGACCCTAAGATAGACAGGGTGGCCATGGTGTCACGTGCTCGTCTCGGCGTCCGTCGTCGCTACCGCGACGAAGTCTGCCTCGACTCGTGTTACACTAAGGTAGACAGGGTAGTAGTGGTGTCACGTGCTCGTCTCGGCGTCCGTCGTCGCTACCGCGACGACATCCGCCTCGACTCGCATTACCTAAGATAGACAGGGTGGCAGTGGTGTCATGTGCTCGTCTCGGCGTCCGTCGTCGCTACCATGACGACGTCCGCCTCGACTCGCGTGACCCTAAGATGGACAGGGTGGCAGTGGTGTCACGTGCTCGTCTCGACGTCTGTCGCTACCGCGACGACGTCCGCCTCAACTCACGTGACCCTAAGATAGAAAGGGTGGCTGTGGTGTCACGTGCTCGTCTCGGCGTCCGTCGTTGCTACCGCGACGACATCCGCCTCGACTCGCGTTACACTAAGGTAGACAGGGTGGCAGTGGTGTCACGTGCTCGTCTCGGCGTCCGTCGTCGCTACCGCGATGACATCCGCCTCGACTCGCATTACCTAAGATAGACAGGGTGGCAGTGGTGTCATGTGCTCGTCTCGGCGTCCGTCGTCGCTACCATGATGACGTCCGCCTCGACTCGCGTGACCCTAAGATGGACAGGGTGGCAGTGGTGTCACGTGCTCGTCTCGACGTCCGTCGCTACCGCGACGACGTCCGCCTCGACTCGCGTGACCCTAAGGTAGAGAGGGTGGCAGTGGTGTCACGTGCTTGTCTCGTCGTCCGTCGTCGCTACCGCGACAATGTCCGCCTCGACTCGCGTGACCCTAAGATAGACAAGGGCGGCCATGGTGTCACATGCTCGTCTCGGCGTCCGTCGTCGCTACTGCGATGACGTCCGCCTCGACTCTCGTGACCCTAAGATAGACAGGGCGGCCGTGGTGTCACGTGGTCATCTCGGCGTCCGTCCTTGCTATCGCGACGACGTCCGCCTCGACTCGCGTGACCCTAAGGTAGACAGGGCAGCCATGGTGTCACGTGCTCGTCTCGGCGTCTGTCGTTGCTGCCGCAACGACGTCCGCCTCGACTCGCGTGACCATAAGATAGACAAGGCAGCTGTGGTGTCACGTGCTCAAATCGGCGTCCGACGTCGCTATCGCGACGACGTCCGCGTCAACTCGCGTGACCCTAAGATAGACAGGGTGGCAGTGGTGTCACGTGCTCGTCTCGGTATCCGTCGTCGCTACCGCGATGATGTCCGCCTCGACTCGCGTGACCCTAAGGTAGACAGGGCGGCCGTAGTGTCACGTGCTCATGTCGGCGTCCGTCGTCGCTACCACGACAACGTCCGCCTCGACTCGCGTGACCCTAAGATAGACAGGGTGGCAGTGGTGTCACGTGCTCGTCTCGGTGTCCGTCGTCGCTACCGCGACGACGTCCGCCTCGACTCGCGTGACCCTAAGATAGACAGGGCAGCCATGGTGTCACGTGCTCGTCTCGGCGTCTGTCGTCGCTACCGCGACGACGTCTGCCTCGACTCCTCGCGTGACCCTTAGATAGACAAGGCGGGGTCCCGTGGTGTCACGTGCTCGTCTCGGCGTCCGTCGTCGCTACTGGGAACTGCGTACATCCGCCTCGACTCTCGTGACCCTACTAAGACAGGGCGTCCTTGGTTCACTGGTCATCTCGGCGTCCGTCCTTGCTATCGCGACGACGTCCTCCTCGACTCGCGGTTGACCCTAAAGTAACAGTGCACCATGGTGTCACGTCTCTCTCGGCGTTTTCTGTCGTTGCTGCCGCAACGACGTCCGCCTCGACTCGCGTGACCCTAAGATAGACAAGGCAGCTGTGGTGTCACTTTCTCAAGGCGTCCGACGTCGCTATCAGCACGACGTCCCGCGTCAACCTCGCGAGCACCCTAAGATAGACAGGTGGCAGTGTGTCACTGCTCGTCTCGGTATCCGTCGTCGCTACCGCGATGATGTCCGACTCGACTCGCTGACCCTAAGGTAACTGGCGGCCGTATGTCACGTGCTTCATGTCGGCGTCCTCGTCGCTACCAAACCCCCACTACGACACTCCGCCTCGACCTCGCGTGCCCCTAATATAGACAAGGGTGGCAGTGGTGTCACTGATCCGTCTCTGTGTGCGTCGTGCCGCTTTTTACCCGCTACGATGTCCCCTCGACTCGCGTGACCCTAATTACCAGGGTGGCCGCGTGGTGTCCTTGCTTGTCCTCGACGTCCGTTGTCACAACCGGCGGGCTGACGTCCCGCCTCGACTCACGTGGACCCTACGATAGACCGGATGGGCGTGGTGTCACTTGCTCGTGGCAGTGGTGTCACGTGCTCCTCACGGCGTCCGTTGTCGCTACCAACAGCGACGACCATCCGCCTTGATCGCGTGACGCCGACGATAGACCGGGTTGCCGTGGTTCACGTGATTTGTCTCGGCGTCCGTCTCGCTAACCGCAAGACGACGTCTGGCCTCGACTCGCGTGCCCTAAGATAGACATGGTGGCGTGGTGTCACGTGATCGTCCTCGGTGTCCTTCTTCTCTACCCAGCAGGCGACGACCGTCCGCCCTCGACCTCGGTGACCCTAAGATATACGGGCAGCCAATGGTCACGTGCTCGTCCCGGGCGTCCGTCGTTGCTAACACCAACCGCATATGTCCGCCTCGACTCGTGACCCTAAGATGGACCGGGGTGGCAGTGGTGTCCGCCTCATCGCGTGACCTAAGATAGACAGGGTGGCCATGGGTCACGTGCCGTCTCGTGGCGTCCGTCGTCGCTACCCACCACCTTCCGATACCCACGACCTGCCGCACCAGACACAAACACCAGGAGTCTCCACCCACCCTACCAGATTAAGAGGTGAAGCGACGAAGTCTGCCTCGAACTCGTGTTACACTAAGGTAGACAAGGGTAGTAGTGGTGTCAGTGCTCGTCTCGGCGTCCCGTCGTCGCTACCCCCCCAGACAAAAACCGAGATGGTAGTCCACCCAATACACAAACGCCATGTCTAATTCACTCCAAGTTAGCGACGACATCCTCCTCGACTCGCATTACCTAAGATAGACAGGGTGGCAGTGGTGTCATGTGCCTCGTCCTCGGCGTCCCTCTCGCTACCCATGCGACGTCCGCCTCACTCGCGTGGACCCTAAGATGGACAGGGTGGCAGTGGTTCACGTGCTCGTCTCGCGTCTGTCGCTACCTAAAACCGGACCCAATTGGGAAAGAGTCGACACCAGGCGAACGGACCCACAAACAGTAACCGGGGCGCCCTACCGCGACGACTTCCCGCCTCCCTCCTTGACCCTAAGATAGAAAGGGTGGCTGTGGTGTCCAACGTGCTCGTCTCGGCGTCCCGTCGTTGCTACGCGACGACATCCTCCTCGACTCGCGTTACACGAAGGTAGACAGGGGTGGCGTGGTGTCCACGGCTCGTCTCGGCGTCCGTCGTCGGCTACCCCCCACCCCTGACAGCACCATACCTCAGGAAGAACACCGATACCAGCGAGGCGATGACATCCTCCTCGACTGCATTACTAATATATACAGGGTGCAGTGGTTTCATGTTTCTTCGTCTCGGCCTCCGTGTCGCTAAACCCCATTATGCACGTCCGCCTCGACTCCGCGGTGACCTAAGATGGACAGGGTGGCAGTGGTGTCACGTGCTCGTCTCGACGGTCCTCGCTAACACCGCTGACGACGTCCGCCTCAGACTTCGCGTGCCCTAAGGTAAAGAGAGGGTTCGTGGTGTCACTGCTTTCTCCGTCGTCCGTCGTCGCTTAACCCGCACAATGTCCTCCTCGACTATTGCGCGTGACCCTAAGATATACAAGGGCGGCCATGGTGTACATGCTCTTCTCCCGGCGTCCGTCGTCAGCTACTGTGGCGATGACGCGCCTCGACTCTCTTTGACCCTAAGTAACAAAGGGCGGCCGTGGTGGTCAACGTGGTCATCATCGGCGTCCCCGTCCTTTCTTACGCGACGACGTCCGCCTCGACTCGCGGGAACCCTAAGGTAGACAGGGCAGCCATGGTGTCCGTGCTCGTCTCGGCGTCTGTCGGTGCGCCTCACGACGTTCCTCCTCGACTCGCGTGACCATAAGATAACAAGGCAAGCTGTGTGTCCCCACGTGCTCAAATCTGCTTCCCCGTCGCTATCGCTACTCACGTGCGCGTACAACTCGCGTGACCCTAAATAGACAGGGTGGGGCAGTGGTGTCCCGTGCTCGTCTCGTTATCCGTCGTCGCTAAAACCCAGCGATGATTTTCCCCTCACTCGCGTGACCCTAAGGTAGACAGGGCCGGGCCGTAGTGTCACTTGCTCATGTCGGCGTCCGTCGTCGCTACCCTACGACAAACGTCCGCCTCGACTCGCGTGACCCCCTAAGATAGAGAACATGGTGCATGGGTGTTCACGTTCTCGTCTCGTGTCGTCGTCGCTAAACCAGCAGCGACGACGTCCGCCTCGACTCGCTGCCCCTAGATATACATGGCAGCCAGGTGTCACTGCTCGTCTCGGCGTCTGTCGTGCTACCCCACTCCGCTGCGACGAGCGTCTGCCTCGACTCGCGTGACCACTAAGATTAACAAGGCAGCCTTGGTGTCCACCGTCTCATTCGGCGTCCGAACGTCGCTATCGCATTCCGCAGCTACTACGTCGCCTCAACTCGCGTGACCCTAATTAGACATGGTGCCGGGTGTCACGGCTCGCTCGGTGTCCTTCGTTCGCTAACCTAACCGCGACGACGTCCGCCTGACTCGCGTTAACCCAAGATAGACAGGGTGGCCGTGGTGTCACGTGCTTGTCTTCGGCGTCCGTCGTCGCTACCCCCGCCTCATGGAAAAGACCTCCTACTGTCAATTCCTCTACTCTCTTTACCCTACTACTCACATACCCATTATTGCAGTGGTGTCACGTTCTCGTCTCGTGTCCGTCGTCGCTACCCCTACCCAGCGCGACGACGTCCTCCTCGACTCGCGTGACCCTAAGATAGACGGGCAGCCAAGGTGTCACGTTGCTCGTCTCGGCGTCCGTCGTTGCTAAACCGCTAACCACCCAACCTGGGCGACGATGTCCGCCTCGACTCGCGTGACCCTAAGATTGGACGGGTGCGTGGTGTCCGCCTCACCTCGCTTGACCCTAAGGATTAGACAGGGTGGCCATGGTGGTCAGTGCCGTCTCGGCGTCCGTCGTCGCTACCTCGCGACGAAGTCTGGCTCGACTCGTGTTACACTAAGGTAGACAGGGTAGTAGTGGTGTCACGTGCTGTCTCTCGCGTCCGTCGTCGCTAACAACCACCCCCCAACCGATACCACCCGGGATCCCAGCATACCCAGGCTGTCCAAAAAACCAGAGCCGAATACCGACCCACCTCTCCACTTGAGGTCCTGGGTGGGGGAGATGTGGATCATGGGGGGAGCCCGGTCCCAGCCGGTCACGACCCTTGTAAGATCCCCCGTTACCGCCGCCGAGACCCCACCGAAGGGAAATGGGCGACGACATCCGCCTCGACTCGCATTACCTAAGATAGACATGGTGGCGTGGTGTCCGATGTGGCTCTCTCGGCGCCGTCTTCGCTACCATGACGACGTCCGCCTCGGACTTTGCGTGACCCTAAAATGGACAGGGTGGCATGGTGTCACGTGCTCGTCTCGACGTCCGTACGCTACCGAATACCCCAACCCCACCCCCCTGCCCCGGTAAATGGGGAACACACAATCCCCCAAAACCATCTCCCTCTAAGTCGACACGCCCCCCTTACGCACCACAAACGCAGATATGGGAGAACCCTATGACTAGGGGAATGTTAGGAGAAATCCATCCAGACGCCCCTGTATAGTACCGCCCCAAAACCGCTACGCGTCCACCTAACTGCGTGACCAAGATAGAAAGGTTGGCCTTGGTGTCACGTGCTCGTCTCGTCTTCCGTCTTTCGCTACGCCTACCCAATACCGACCGAAACCCAACCAGACATCTGTCAGCGCAACGCCTACCCCTCCCCTCCAAAACCTCTACTACATCCCCCGACTCGCGTTACACTAAGGTAGACAGGGTGGCAGTGTGCACGTGCTCGTCTCGGCGTCCGTGTCGCTAAAAAACCCGCCCCGCGATCCCGTCGCTTACATCCGCCTCACTACGCATTACCTATATAACAAGGGTTGCCAGTGGTGTCAATGTCCGTCTCGCGTCCGTCCGTCGCTCCCTATGTGACTCCTCCTCGCTCGCGTGACCCTCAGATGGACAGGGTGCAAGTGGTGTCACGTGCTCGTCTCGACGTCCGTCGTACCCACGCGGAGACGCCGCCTCGCTAGCGTGACCCTAAGGTAGAAGAGGGTGTCAAAGTGGTCACGTTCTGTCTCGTCGTCCGTCGCGCTATACCCGCGACAACGTCGCCCGACTCGCGTGACCCTAAGATAGACAAGGGCGGCCATTGGTGTCACTTGCTCGTCTCGCGTCCGTCTTCGCACTCTACTGTGCGATGACCGTCCGCCTCACTCTCGTGACGCCTAGCGGATAGACAAGGGCGGCCGTGTGTCCCACGTGCATCTCGTCGTCCCGTCCTTGCTATCGCGACGACTCCGCCTCGACTCGCGTGACCCGTAAGGTAGACAAGGGCAGCCATGGTGTCACTTGCCGGCTCGTCTATCTGTCGTTGCAAGCCGTCAACGACGTCCGCCCTCGCTCGCGGGACCCTAAGAAATAGACAAGGCAGCTTGTGGTGTCACGTGCTCAAATCGGCGTCCGACGTCGCTATCGCGATGGACGTCCGCCTCAACCGCGTGACCCCTACGATAGACTGGTGGGCATTGGGTGGTCACTGGCTCGTCAAGGGGTCCTCGTCTCTAACCCGCGACTACGTCCCGCCTCGACTCGCGTGAACCGGACGATATACAGGGTGCCGTGGTGCATGTGCTTGTGTCGACGTCCGTTGTCACTACCCTACCTACCACCGGGCGACGTCCGCCTCGACTCACTGCCCCTAATATAGACAGTACATGGTCGATGGTGTCACGTGCTCGTGGCAGGGTGTCACGTGCTCGTCTCGGCGTCCGTCGTCGCTTACTGTGACGACATCCCTCCGCCTTGACCTGCGCGTTACCTAGAAGACAGGGTGGCCTGGTGTCACGGTCTTCGGTCTCGGCGTCCGTTTCTCGCTACCACTACGACGTTTCGCCTCGACTCACGTGACCCAAGGTAACAGGTTGGCAGTGGTGTCAACTGCTCCGTCTCGGCGTCCGACTCGTCGCTACTGCGACGACATCCGCCTCGCTGTCCATTACCTAAGATAGACTGGGTGGCAGTGGTGTCATGTGCTCGTCTCGGCGTCCGCGTTGCTAACCCGCTGGCCTCACGACGATGTCCACCTCGACTCACGTGACCCTAAGATGGACAGTGGTGTCATTGGTGGTCCGCCTCGACTCGGCGTGACCCCTAAGATAGACAGGGTGGCCATGGTGTCACTGGCTCGTCTCGGCGTCCGTTCGTCCGCTAAAACCGCGACGAAGTCTGCCTCGACTCGTGTTACACTAAGGTAGACGGGTAGTAGTGGTGTCACGTGCTCGCCTCTCGGGCTCGGCGTCCGTCGTCGCTACCGCGACGACTCGCCTCGACTCGCATTACCTAAATAGACAGGTGGCAGTGTTGCATGGTGCTCTTCTCGGCGTCCGTCGTCGCACCATGACGACGTCCGCCTCGACTCGCTTGACCCTAAGAAATGGACAGGGGTTCAGTGGTGTCCCACGTGCTTCGTAGACTCTGACGTCCTGCTCTATAACGCTGACCGTCACCGCTCATCCGATCTGTAGCGTAAGCCGTTTTCCCAACTCCGCTTGGCCGTCATTTCCTCTATCAGGCAAGCCCCTCTATCCTATACTCCGAGGACCTCTCTGCGCCGCTCCGTCGGTGGGACTCATGATCTGGCTTCCATAACGGCTAATAACTTCTGCTACTCTAAGATCATTTACCACCCTTATGTTTAGCAATCTTATCTTTTTGCTTGACTCGCCACCCATGGTCCCCCATGATTCGCCGCGTCTTTCTCCGATGCCTCTTGATGACCGTACAACGAAACGGACTAAGATTGATAATCGGCTTCGTCTATGACATGCTCCCACATGCCGCGTGTCTCTTTGGCGTTTAAGTGATACACCCGCTCCTAAAACTTTGTTGACCCCTAGTCGGCTCAGTTTTCAGCTATCGACCTTGGACGCTCCCCCCTTCCTCCCGCGTGTTCCTCTTCCCCTCCCTCCCTCGGTTTCTTATTTCCCTCCTGCCTCTGGTTACCTCTTCCTTTCCCCTTACTCATTAGCGTATCTTCTCTTTATACCATGCCACTTACAACCGCGCTTCTCCCTCTCTGTTCTCTCCTACCACAAGTTCCTATCCTTCCCTGCTCCCTCCTGCTTCCTCTCCGCGTTCCCCAATTTCGTCGTCCTCTTTTCCCCTTACACTTCCGTTGTCGTTTCGTCTTCTGTTCACCCAGAGTCTTCAGTTCTAGCCACTTCCTCTTCCGCCTCCACTCCTTCACGTTCCCCACTCACTTCTTAAGAATCAGGTACAGTGGTTCGGTCGTCTTGTGACGTGTCACGTGCTCGTCCCTCTTGCGTCCGTCTTTGCTACACCGATATGAGACCAACTAATCTACCGTTACCCTACTCACTCTCGCCGTTGCACCCTCGCTTCCTTACTCCTTCATGTGGCGCTCTCCTCTCTCGCTGTTGGGTGGGCGGACTTTCTCCGTTCTTCCAGGGCCGTAATCTCCTACTAGGCTCCTTCTTTTTTGACGTTAGTGACACTCCTCTAACTTCTCTGCTCTTTTTCTCCACCTTCCATCCCTTTCCTCTCGAACTTCCACTCTCTTCTGTAATATCTTTTCTTCTTTTTCCGTCTCCCTTACGATTTCGGGGCGGTACGTCACGCTCCCGCCATCTTACCGCTACGCGTGCGTTACAATACTAGAGGTACTTACCCAAGGTGTGGCCAGTGTCTTCCGTCCCTCTCGCTCTGCTGTCCTCTAACCGTGTTCTCGTTCCTCTCCTCGCTCTCAGTCTCTTGCCTCTTGCGTTACTTGCTCTCTCTCTTCTCGCCTTTCTTTTCACATCTCTCTTCGCCCTCCCTTCTCCTATGTAATATAGCTTCTATCCCACCCCTTTTCTCTTATCCTACCATCTCAATCTCCGCATATTAAATTCGATCCTTTACTCAAACGTGCATCACCACACATTTTACGATCCCAAAAACCAAAAAAAAATCAAATCGCTCTTAAAAAAAAAACAAAAGAAAACAAAAATTCCTTCTCCCCCCTTTTTTTTCTTCGTCTCTCCACACCCTCCTCCCATCTCACCTCTTTTCCTCCCTGCTTTTGTTGTTCGTCTTCCCCTCTCTTTTTCAACTATTCGTCTGGTTGTTCCCTGTCTCTCTTTTTCCCTTCTCCCACCCAGCGATACATCCGCCTCGACTCTACATTTTTATTACCCTATAGATCAGACATTTAGTCTTGTGGTTTCATTCTTAGGTTCTTTCTATTTCGGCTCACCCGCTTCCTCGCCCGCTCGATCGTGTCCGTTTCTTGTGCCTCGTCCTTCTCCTCCATACCGTTAGCTGCTATGATGACGTCCGCCTCGACTCGCGTGACCTAAGATGGACAGGGTGGCAGTGGTGTCACGTGCTTCGTCCTCGAGTCCCGTCGCTACCGCGACGACGTCCGCCTCGACTCGCGTGACCCTAGGTAGAGAGGGTGGCAGTGTGTCCCGGCTTGTCTCGTCGTACGTCGTCGCTACCCTCTTGTCCGTTTTGCCTTTTTCTACCCTTTCCGCTATCCTCTACTTCCTGCCTTCCTGTTAGCCTTTCCTGCGTTTCTCCTACCCTCCCGCTACCTTTCCCCATCAACTCTGCGCGACGAGAGCCTGCCCTGTTTGGGATCCTCCACGTCTACTTTGACTTCATTTGTTCACTTAGCTCGCGCGCTCCGCTCGCTCTTCTATTTTTTTTGTTGTCTTCATCCTTCCCTGCTCTTCTCGTGTCCCTCCCTATCCTTACATAAATAACCGCTATCAGTGTGCATGCTCCTCGTGCCTCTGCTCTCTAAGGCCTCCATTTATCGACTATCTCTGTTCTCCTTATGCTCCGGTTCTTCCTCTCTTTCCTGTCCCCGTCTGCCCCTCCCATCGGGAGCCCAAGATAGACAGGCGCCCGTGGTGGCACGTGGTCATCGCCTCGGCGTCCGTCCTTGCTATCGCGACTACGGCCGCCTCGACTCGCGGGACCCTAAGGTAGACAGGCATCCAGGGGGTCACGTGCTTCGTCCGGCGTCTCGTTGCTGCCGCCGCAACGACGTCCCGCCTCGACGCGTGACCTAAGATAGACAAGGCAGCTGTGGTGGTCACTGCTCAAATCGGCGTCCGACGTCGCTATCGCGACGACGTCCGCGTCACTCTCGTGAACTCTAAGATAGACAGGGTGGCGTGGTGTCACGTGCTCGTCTCGGTATCCGTCGTCGCTAATATACCACGGATGATGTCCGGCTCGACTCTCGTGACCCTAAGGTAGCCAGGGAGGCCGTAGTGTCCGTGCTCAGTCGCGTCCGTCGTCGCTACTCACGACAACTCCGCTCGACTTAACGCGTGACCCTAAGATAGCCATGGTGGCATTGGTGTACGACTGCTCGTCTCCGGTTTCCGTCTTCGCTACCCCGCGCGACCGTCCGCCTCGACTAGCGCGGACCCTAAATTACAGGTCAGCATGGTGTCACAGTGCTCGTCTCGGCGTCTGTCTTCGCTATACCGCGACGACGTCTGCCTCGACTTGCGTGCCCTAAATAGACAAGGCAGCCTTGGTGTCACGTGCTCACCGGGTCCGACGTCGCTAATCGCGACGACGTCCGCCTCACTCGCTGACCCTAGAATAGACAGGGTGGCAGTGGGTGTCACGTGCTCGTCTCGGTGTCTCGTCGTCGCTAACTCCCCCCCCCCCTACCGCGACACGTCCGCCTGTGACTCGCTAACCCTAAGATAACAGGGTGGCCGTGTGTCACGTGCTTGTCTCGCGTCCCGTCGCGTTACCACACGACGTCCTGCCTCGACTCGCCGTGACCCTAATATAGACAGGTTGGCAGTGGTTGTGCAGTGCTCGTACTCGGTGTCCGTCGTCGCTAACCCCCTACCACCTAACCGGCGAGACGTCCGCCTCGACTCGCGTGACCCTAAGATAGACAGGGCAGCCAAGGTGTCCACGTGGCTCGTCTCGGCGGCCGTCGTTGCTACCCGCGACGTGTCCCCGCCTCGACTCGGTCTCTCTCGCGTGACCCTAGATGGACAGGGTGGGCAGTGGTTTCGCCTACGACTCTGCTGGACCCTAAGATAGACAAATGGTGGCCATGGTGTCACGTGTCTCGTCTCGGCGTCCGTCGTCGCTACCCCCTCGCACCGCGACGAAGTCTGCCTCGACTCTTGTTACCCTAAGGTAGACAGGGTAGTGTGGTGCACGGCTTCGTCTCGCTCGTCTCGGCGTCCGTCGTCGCTAACCCCACGAAACCGCGACTACATTCCCCTCGACTCGCATTACTAAGATAGACAGGGTGGGCAGTGGTGTCAGGTGCTAAGTCTCTGCGTCCGTGTCGCTCCCTACCAGTGACTACGTCCGCCTCGACTATGCGTGACCCTAAGATGGAACAGGTTGGCAGTGGTGGTCACGTCTCGGCTCGACTCCGTCGCTACCGAAACCTCGACGACGTCCACCTAACTCGCGTGACCCTAAGAATAAAGGGTGGGCTGTGGTTTCACGTGCTCGTCTCGGCGTCCGTCGTTGCTACCCTCGGCGACGAATCCGCCTCTACTCTCGTTACACCCTAAGGTAGACAGGGTGGCATGGTGTCACGTGCTCGCCTCGGCGTCCGTCGGTCGCTACCCACCCTATGCCGGAACAATCCGACCTGCGACTGCGATTACCATAAGGATAGACAGGGTGGCCATGCGTGTCACTGTGCTCGTCTCGGCGTCCGTAGTCGTACGATGATGACGTCCGCCTCACGACTCGCGTGACCCTAAGATGGCAGGTGGCCAGTGGTTGTCATCGTGCTCGATCGCGTCGACGTCGTCGCTACCCCATGAGAGCGTCCGCCTCGGGGGGGGGACTCGCGTACCTAAGTAGACGCAGGGTGGCAGTGGTGTCATCGTACTTCTCGTGTCCGTCGTCGACTGACCTGTCGACACGTCACGCCCTCGACTCGCTGACCTAAGAGGAGACAGGGGGGGTAGCCTGGTGTCACGTGTCTCGTCTCGGCGTCCGTCGCGCTATCTGCGCAGACCTCCGCCTCGACTGTCTCGTACCTAGATAGACAGGGTTCGGGTGTGGCACGTGGTGTCAGGTGTATCTCGGCGTCCGTCGCGGTTGCTATCCGCGACGATGTCCGCCTCGCTGCGTGACCCTAATGCACTAGTAGGGTCAGATGGTGTCACGTCTGCTCGTCTCGGCGTCTGTCGTTAACCGCGACAACACGTCCGCTCGACTCGCGTGACACCTATAGATACGACAAGTGGTGCTGTGGATGGTCACGTGCTCGTAAACGGCGGTCCGTCGTTCGCTATCCGCGACGACATCCGCCTACTGCCAACTCGCGTGACACTAAGTATATCAGGGTGGATCGTTGTGGCACGTGCTCGTCCGGCCGTCCATCGTCGCTACCATCGGATGCAGAGTCGCCTCTGACTCGCCGTGACCCAATATGACAGGTCGGCGACGTGGGTCATCATGTCTCGGCGTACGTCCGTTCCTACCGCGCGACAGTCCGCCTCGACCTGCATCTCCCTACGATAGCAGCAGGTCACGGCTGGGCCAGTGGTGTCATGTGCTCAGTCTCGGTCGTCCGTCGTCGCTACTGTGAACGCATCCGCCTCCTCGCTTGACCTAAGATTAGACAGGTGGCCAGTGTGTCACGTGTCGTCTCGGCGTCCGTCGTCGCTACCTCGATAGACGTTCGCCTCGACTCACGTGACCCTAAGTGGACAGGTGGTGGTAGTGGTGTCACGTGCTGGTCTCGGACGTCGTCGTCGCTACTGCCGACGACATCCGCCCTCGACGCATTAACCTAAGATAGACGGGTGGCATGGTGTCAGGTGTGTGCGCTTCCGCGTTGCTGCCAGCCAGTCCCGGGCCCCTGTCCCCCTCGACTCGCTACCAATGACGGTGCATGGGCCGCTGACTCGCGTGACCCTAAATAAGACAGGGTGCCAAGTGGTGTCACGTGCTCGTCTCGACGCTCCGATCTGCTACCCGCGACGACGTCCTGCCTCGATCCGCGTGACCCTAAGGAGAAGGGTGGTGTGGTGTCACGTGCCTTTTTCGTACGAGCGTCCGTCGTGCGTACCGCGACTGACATCCGCCTCGACTCGCATTACCTAAGATAGACGAGGTGGCAGTGTGTATGTGCTCGTCTCGGCGTCGTCGTCGCTACCTGAGATGTCCGCCTCGACTCCGCGTGGAACCACTAAGATGGACAGGGTGTAGATGCGTTGTCACGTGCTCGTCTCGTCGTCCGTCGCTACCGCCGACAGACCTCCGCCTCGACTCGCGTGACCTAGATAGACGTAGGGTGGCAGTGGTGCAGTGGTGTCATGCGTGCTTGTCTCGGCGTCCGAATCGCATCTACCAAGGCGACGCATCCGCCTCCGACTCGCGCACCTAAGGTGACAGGGTGGCCAGGTGTGTGTCACGATGCTCGTCTCGAGCGTCGTCAGTGTACCACCACGGCGACGACGTCCGCCTCGACTCGCGTTACCTAAGATAGACAGAGGTGGCGTGCTTGTCCAGTGCTAGTCGCCTGCGTCCGTCGTATGCTACCGGTACGACATCCGCCTCGACTGCATTACCTAAGAAGACAGAGGTGCTGTGGTTGTCAATGTCTCGTCTCGGGTTCGTCGGCGTATGCACGAGACATGCATCCTCGCTCGCTCGTACCATAAGATAGGACAGGATGGCAGTGGTAGGTCAGCTTGCTGTCTCGGCGTCCGTCCCTACCGCGACGACGTCCGCCTCGACTCGGCGGACCCTAAAGATGGACAGGGACTGGCGTGTGTCACGTGCCTCGTCTCGATGTCGCGTCGTAACCGCGAGACGTCCGCACTCGAATTCCGCGTGACCCTAAGGTCGAGCAGGGAGAGACGTGGTTGTCACGTGCCTTGTCTCGTCCGCCTCGCTCCATGACCGCTCGCGCGGACTACAGACCGGGCTGTGTCATTGCGCTCGTCGTCTACAACCAGCACCCTACCACCCATCCGCCGACGTCGCGTCGACCTTAGATATCGACAGCGCGCGGACCGTGTGTCATCGTGCTCGTCTCGTGCGTCCGTCGTCGCTATGCGACGTCCGCCTCGACTCTGACCCTTAAGATAGACGGGCGGGCGTGTGGTGCGTACGTGCTCTCTCGCGTCGTCGTAGCTATCGCGATGCACGTCTGCCTCGACTCTGCGTGACCTACGGATAGAACACTGGGGCATGTGGGTAACGTGCTCTGTCGGCGTCCAGTCTTGCTTCCGCAAGCCTCGCGATGATTCCGCCTCGACTCGCGTGACCCCTAAGGTAGACAGGGCAGCCATGGGTCACGTGCTCGCTCGGCGTCTGTATTTGCGCTCGCAACGACGACCGCCTGACTCGACGTGACCTAAGATGAACGAGGGCTGTGGTGTCACGTGCTCCATCGCGTTCCGTCGTTTGCTACGCGACGACAGTCCGCCTCACTCGCGTGACACTAGGTAGACAGCGAGTGGCCAGTGAGTAGTGCTCGTCACGGCCTGTTCTGGGTCGCATACCCTCGCACCATGACGCCCTAAGACGTCCGCCTCGACTCGCGTGCCGTAAGGATGAGACAGGTGGCAGTGGTGTCACAGTGCATGGTGTCTCGGCTCGTACGGCGCAGCGACGCTCCGACCTCGACTCTGCACTTACCTAAGACTAGAGCAGGGTGTGTCCAGTGCGTGGCAGTGGTGTCATCGTGCTCGTTCGGCGTCCGTCGTCGCTACCGATGAACGACGTCCTCCTGACTAGATCGCGTTACCCTAAGATAGACAGGGGCCGTGGTGTCCACGTGCTCTGATCTCGCGTCCGTCGTCGCTACCACGAGACGTCTCGCCCTCGACCTCAAGCGGGACCCCTAAGAGGACAGGGTGCGCAGTTGGTGTCACTTGCTCGTCTCGGCGTCCGCGTCGCTACTTAAGACTGCACACTCCGCCCTCGACCGCATACCTAAGATAGACAGGCGTGGCCTTGGTTCATGTGCTCGTCTCGGCGTCCTCGTCTGCTACACCCATGACGAACTGTCCGCCTCAGACTCGCGTGACCCTAAGATGGACAGCGGGGTGGCAGTTCAGTGTGTCGACGTCGCCTCCGCGAAGTCGATCCACGTCGCGTGACCCTAAGATAGAAAGGTGGCCCTGTGGTGGTCACGTGCTCGTTCGGCGTCGTTTGCTCGCGACGACACGCGACTGCATTACTAGTGCAGGTTGGCGGCATGACGGCGTCACTCGCCCTACCTATACAGCGCCATGCGGACAAGAAGATAGACAGCGGTTGTATGGTGTACGTGCGGGGTCGTCCTCGGCCCGTCCGTCGTCGCTACACGCGACGACATCCGCTCGGACTCGCATTACCTAAGATAGAAGGGTGGCCAGTGGTCATGCTCGTCCTCGGCGTCCGTCCGTCGCTACCATGACGATGTCGCCTCGACTCGGCAAGTGCCCTAAGATGGAAAGTGTGCAGTGGTTGTCACGTGCTCGTCCTCGACGTCCGTTGCTACACCCGACGACCGTCCGCTCGACTCGCGTGACCCTTTAAGATAGAGGTAAACAGGGGGCTATGGTGTCAACGTGCTCGTCTCGCGTCATCGTCGTCGCACCGCTACAACCGCGACACATCCGCTCGACTCGCGTTACACTAAGGTTGACAGGATGGTGGCGTGGTGGTCACATGCTCGGCTCGGCTGTCCGTCGTCGCTAACCGGCGACGACATCCGCCTCGACTCGCATTACCTAGATAGACAGGGTGGCAGTGTGTCACGTGCTCCTCTAGGCATTCGTCGTCGCTACCGTGACGACATCCGCCTCGACTCGCAGTACCTAAGATAGA
>JAAAXO010000137.1:0-18076 GCA_011799875.1 Thinopyrum elongatum | reverse complement strand
GTTAGCTCGTGTTCACGAGCGTTGTGTCGTCGCTAACTGCAGCGACGAAGTCCGCGACCTTGACTCGCGCTGACCCAGATAGACAGGTAGGCGGCGTTCACGTGGGTGTAAAGGGTCGTCTCGGCGTCGTCATGCTACCGCGACGACGGTCCGCCTCGACCGCGTGACCTAAAGATCGACAGGGCGGCGTGAGGTGTCGCGGTCTGCACCATCTCGGCGTCACGTCGTCGCTACGCGACGACGTCGCAAGGAACTCGGACGCGCACAACGTGACCCAAGATAGATAGTGCGGCCCGTGGTGTCACGTGCCTCGTCTCGGCGTCCGGCCTCGCTACCGCACGACGTCGGCCTCATCGGCTCGCGTGAACCTTAGATAGACCGGGTGGCAGTGGTGTCACGTGATCGTCCGGCGTCCGTCGTCGCTACCGCGACGACGGTGGCCCTCGACTCGGCGTGACCCTAAGAGTAGAAGCAGGCAGGCCATGGTATCAGACGTGCTCGTCCTCAACGTCCCGCGTGCGTCGCTACGCGACGCGTGCGCCGTCGGTTACCGATCTCGCGTGGCCCTCACGAACTGACACGCTGGCTGGTCCGGGCGTTTTCAGCGTGCTCGCTTCTCGGTCGCTTCCCGTGTCGGTCGGCTACGGCTCGAGTAGTAAGGTCCGCCTCGTAGATCCGAGTTGAGGCTAGACAGTATGACCACGAGTCCCGGCCCATGGTGTTCACGGTGCAGACATCTCGGCCATCCGTGTCGCTTACCGCTGGATGATGTCCGCTCGGACTCGGGCCGTGCCCTAAGAAGGACAGGGCGCCAGTGTCTTCTAGTCCAAGAAGGACAATCTGTGTTGAGCACTGCCTGCTCTGGGTACAGGTTTCTCGATCGCTACCTGACGATCGATGTCAGCCTCGACTTACTGCGGGAGACCCTCTGACTAGGCAACAGGTTGGCGTGGATTCGACGATGTGGTCATATGTGCCTGTATCAGCGGCGTCCGTGCGTCGCGACTCAGCCAGACGAAGTAACAACCAAGGCCTCAAATCGCGGTGACCTAGATAGACAGCGGTGGCAGTGGTGATAGAGCAGCTCGATCTCGGAGCGTAGTCACGTACTCGACTACCGCGAAGCCAGTCGACGCCTCGAACTCGCGTGACTAAGATAGATAGACAGGGCGGCCAGATAGGCGTTTGTGCAGGTCGCTCACTTGGGCTCTAGCCTCGGCTGAGATAACGTCGGCGGATCGTCGGACGACTGTACAAAAGTCACGATCGCACCGGACCCTAAAGATAAGAGGGCTCATGGTCCTGTGAAGCAAGGGCATATTAATGGCATATAAAACATCCCAAAATGCTAATATAAATAGCATGGAAAATTAAAAAATTATAGATACGGTGGGGACGTGGTGTCACCGTGGCATCGTCTCGATCGTCCGCATGCAGTGCACGAAATAACCTGGGACATGAAGATCGGAAAAAAACAAGGTGGAAAAACATGCCAGAACGACTCGCGTGACCCTAAGATAGACAGGGGGTGAGGGGACCAGTGTGTCACGTGCTCGTTCTCGGCGTCCGTCGTCCGTTACCGCGACGCGTCCGCCTCCGACTGAGTGACCCTACGATAGACAGGGCAGCATGGTGCACGTGGCTCGTCTCATCGTCCGTCGGTCGCTACCGGCGACGACCGTCCGCCTTGACTCGTTGAGAACCTAAGGATAGAGAGGGGGCGGCCGATGGAGGAGTCGACGTTGTAGTATCGGGCGTCCGTCGTCGCTACCAGACGACGTCCGCCTCGACTAACGTTAACCCTAAGATAGACAGGGCGGCCACATGGTGTCACGTGTAATCCGGCATCGGGTCACCCGGGCATACCGCGATGAAGTCCGCCCCAATCGACTCGCGTGAGACCCAAGATAGGGGACAGGGCTGAGGGATCGGGCTGCTAGGTTCAGCCTATGTCCAGTGGGCTCGTCTAGCGTCCGTCGGCGCGCTTGTAGCGGTGTTACAGGTCGTCTACCGCGATGAACGTCCGCCTTCGACTAGGCTGATAGCCGTACCATAGACAGCGGGCGGCAAGGTGCTGTCACTGTCGTCTTGGCGTGCTGTAACGTCGCTACCGCCGAAACGGCCGGCCTCGACTCGGCGTTACCATAAGGGTAGACAGGGGCAGTGGTTATTGTCATGGGGTGCTCGTCTCGGCATCCGTGTCCTACCAGCGATGACGTTCGCCTCGACTAGCGTTACCTAGAGAGGACAGGTGGAAGGGTATGGTGTATCGCGTGCGAGCGTATAGGCTGCCGTCGTCGCTACAGGCGCGAGGCAACGTCCGCGCATCGACTGGCGACGTACCCTAAGAGTGAGACACACGCCTGACCAGCTAGGGATGATTCGAAGGTGTGGAGGAGGGAAAAGGGTCGTCCCCTAGCCGACGGTGGAGGAGGACTGACGCCGGGGAGGGGTGGCGATTGGCAGTGGTGTTCACGTGCTCGTCTCGGGCGTCAGTCGTCGATACCGCGATGAATCCGCACTCGAATCCGCAGTACTAAGATAGATAGGGTGGCAGTGGTGTCATGTGCTTCGTTCGGCGTCCGTCGTTGCTGTACATCGACGATGTCTGCTCGACTCACGTGACCCTAAAAGGACAGGCGACTGGGCACCTGGGCATGTGTCCGCCTCGGAATCGCGGACCCTAAGCAAGCAAGGGTGGCTGGTGGCTGTCACGTGCTCGTGGTGGCGTCCATCGCGCTACCGCGATGACGTCCGCCTAGACTCGCGGGTTACCCTAAAGATAGACAGGGTGGCGTGCTGTCACTGATGTCGCGGCGTTCCGTTTCGTCGATACGCGATGACATCCACCTCGGACTCACGTGACCCACTAGGTAGACAGGTGGCAGGTGGTTGTCAAGTGCTCCCCTCTCGGCGTCCGTCGTCGCTACGCACGACGATGTACGCCTCCGGACTCGCGTGAATCCTAAAGATAGCCAGGGTGGCATGGTGTAATGTCGGCGTCTCGGCGTCCGTCATCGGCTACCGCGGACAGACATTCAGCCTTGAGCTCGCATACCTAAGTTAGACCGGGTGGGAGGGGAGAGTGGTGCAAGTGATCGTCTCGGCGTCCGTCGTCGCTAACGCACGGACGTCCGCCTCGACTCGGTTGGACCCTAAGATGGACAGGTCAGGTGAGTGGTGTCACGTGTCGTCTCGCTGTCCGTCGCTACGCGACGACGTCTCCACCTTGACTAGCGTGACCTAAGAAAGACGGATGGCCCAGGTTTTCCACAGTGGTGCTCGTCCCGGGCGTCCGATCGTTGCTCCGCGAACGACGTCCGCTTCGACTCACGCGGTTACACAAAGGTTAGAAGGGGGGGCAGTGCTGTCACGTGCTCTCCACGGCGTCCGTCGTCGCTACCGCCGATGGCGTACACGACTAGACTCGCGTGACCCTAGAGGTAGATTAGGCTGTGGCCAGTGGTTTCTGTCAAGAGATCATATAGGAGGTCGTCGCGCTAGCGACGACGTCCGCCTCGACTCGCGTGACCCTACGATAGACAGGGTGTGGTAGTGTTGTTACGTGATCGTCTCAGCGTACGTCGTCGCACCGCGAGGACATCGCCTGGGACGCTCGTGTGACACTAAGATCGACAGGGTGGCAGTGGTGTCACGTGCTCGTCTCTGGCGTCGGTTGGACAGTGGTCTGTCCCGTGGTCGTCTCGGCGTACGTCGTCGCTACCGCTATGACGTCCGCCTCTTACTCACGTAAACCTGAAGATAGACAGGGCGGCCATGGTGGCCACGTGAGCGTTTCGGCGTCTGTCGTCGATTACCGCGACGACGTCCGCCGTGACTCGCGTGACCCTAAGAAGACAGGCCGGCGGCCCGTGTTTGTCACGTGCTCGTCTCGGCGTCCGTAATCGCTTACCGCGACGACGTCGCCTCGATCGCGTGACCCTAAGGAAGACAGGGCGGCCGTGGGGCCGGTGTACGTGCTCATATAGGCGTCCGTCGTGCGCTTATCGCGACGACGGCCAACTCGACTGAGTGACCCTAAGATAGACAGGGGCGGCCGTGGTTGTCCGTCTCGTCTTCGGCTCCGTGTCGCTACCGCGACGAAGTCGGGCCGCGGACTCGCGTGAACCTAAGATAGACAGGGGATGGCAGTGGTGTCACGGTTGCTCGGCTCGGCGTCCGTCGTCGCTACCGGCGACGAGCGGTTCCCGCCTCGACTCGCGGGACCCTAAGATTAGACAGGGGCAGCCATGGTGTCACGGCTCGTCATTCAGTCGGTCGCGGTGGCTGCGCAGACAAGCCGGTCGACGACGTCCGCTCGACTCGCGTGGCCCTAAGAAGACAGGGCGGGCTGTGGTTCACGTGCTCGTCTCGGTGTCCGTCGTCGCTACCGCGACGACGTCGCTCGACTCGCGTGACCCTAAGATAGACAGGGGCAGCCATGGTTGTCACGTGCTCATCTCGGCGTTCCGTCGTCCGTCGACCGCGACTGACTGTCCGCCTCTGACATCGCGTGACCCTAAGATAGCAGGGCGGCATGGTGTCACGTGCTCGTCTCGCGGCCGTCCGTAGCTACGCGCACGACGTCGGCGCTCGACTCGCGCTGACCCGTAGATAGACAGGCGGAGGAGTGGTGTCACGTGCTCGTCTCGGCGTCCGTCGTCGCTACCGCGACGACGGCCGCCTCGTACTGCGTGACCCTAAGATAGACAGGGATGGCAGTGGTGTCACGGCTGTCTCGGGGTCCGTCGTCGCTACCAGCGACGGACGTCAGACTCGACTCGTGACCCTAAGAAGACAGGGGCGGCGCTGGTGTCACGTGCTCATCTCGGCGTTCGTCGTCGCTACGCGACGACGCTACCAACTCGACGGCGCGTGACCCTAGATACATGGGGCCAGAGGGCGGCCGTGGTGTCACGTGCTCGTCTCGGTCGTCGCCCTCGCTACCGCGACGACGTCCGTCGACTCGCGTGACCTAAGATAGACAGGGTGGCGTGGGTCGTGCTCGTCATCGGCGTCCGTCGTCGCCTAAGCGACGACGTCCGCCTCGACTCGCGGGACCCTAAGATAGACAGGGCAGCCATGGTGTCACGTGCTCTAGTCTCCTGTCCGCGTCGCTACCGCGACGACGTCCGCCTTGACTCGTGTGACCCTAAATAGACAGGTGCGGAGTCCGTGGTGTGTCACGTGCTCGTTCGCGGAGTCCGTCGTACGCTACCGAGACGACGTCCGCCTCGACTCGCGATGCCCTAAGATAGACAGGGGGCACATGGTGTCACGGCTGAATCGGCCTCGTCTGCTTACCGCGCTGACGTCCGCCTGACTGAGCGTGACCCTAAGATAGACGGGGCGGCCCATGGTGTCAGTGCTTCTCGGGAGTCCGTCCTCGTACGCGACGATGTCTCTAGACTCGCGTGACCCTGATGATAGACAGGGCAGGGAGCCGTGGGTCACGTGATACGTATCTCGGCGTCCGTCGTCGCTAGCAGTGACGACTCCGCCTCGACTGCGTGGACCCTAAGATAGACAGGGCGGGCCGTGGTGTCACGTGCTCACTCGGCGGTCCGTCGTCGCTATAGCGACGAGTCTGCTCGCCAACTCGACTCGCGCGTGACCCTAAGAATAGACAGGGCGGCCGTGGTGTACGTGCTCGTCTCGGCGTCTCGTAGCTAGCGCGAGCGAGTCGGCCTCGACTCGCGTTAGAACTAAGATAGACAGGGTGGCAGTGGTGTTCACGTGCTCGTCTCGGCGTCCGTCTCGATACCGCGAGACGAAGTCCGCCTCGACTCGCGGGACCCTAAGATAGACAGGGTGGCAGGGGGTCACGTGCTGTCTCTCACCGTCGTCGATACCGCGACGACGTCCGCCTCGACTCGCGGACCCTAAGATAGACAGGGTGGATGGTTGGTGTCAGTGTGTCTCGAGTGTCCGTCGTCTACCGCGACGACACTCGCCTCCGAATCGGGACACTAAGAGAGACAGGGAGGCCATGGTGGTCACGTGCTCATTAGGCGTCGTCCGTCGCTACGCGACAGTCCGCCTTCGACTCGCGTGACCCTAAGATAGCAGGGGTCGTGTTTGCTACGGATGCGTAGCCTCGGACTACGCGTGACCCAAGTAGAATAGGGACAGCTGGTGTCAGTGCTAGTCTGTCGTCCGTCGTCGCTACCGACGACGTCGCCTCACTGCGTGACTCAAGATAGACAGAGGTGGCAGGTGTGTCACGTGCTCGTCTCGGCGTCCGTCGGTCGCTTACCGCGACGACGTCGCCTCGACTCGCGTTAACTAGATAGACAGGGTGGCGGGGTGGTGTCACCGTGCGTTCTCGGCGTTCGTCGTCGCTACCGCGACAGACGTCCGCATCGCTCCTGACCTAAGGTAGACAGGGTGGAGTGGTTGTCAGAGTGCTGTCTCAGCTCCGTGTCCTACCGCGGCGACGTTGAGTCGACTGCGTGACCCTAAGTAGACAGGGTGGGTGGTGTCAGCGTGCTCAGTGGACATGCTCGTGCAGAGTGGTGTCAAGTGCTCGTACGGCGTCCGTCGTCGCTAACGCCACGACAATCGCCCCTTGACTCGCGTGACCTAAGATAAGATAGACAGTGGTGGCTGTGGTGTCAGGGATCGTCGCACGGCGTCCGTCGTCGCTACCGCGACCGACGTCAGCTCGACTCGTGACCCTAAGGTAGACAGGGTTGGCATGGTGTACGTGCTCATCTCGGCGTCGACGTCCTTGACTCCCGCGACATGCGGACCTCGCGTTACCCTAAGATAGACAGGGTGGGTCGTGTCACGTGCTCTGTTAGCGTCCGTCGTTGCGGCTTGTCTCGGTGTCCATCGTCTCTACCGCGACGACAGTCCGCCTCGACTAGCGTGCTACCAAGATAGACAGGGCGGGCAGTGGTGTCACATGCTCTCTGGCGTCCGTCGTCGCTACGCGACGAAGTCCGCCTCGACTCGCGTTAACCCTAGAGAGACAGGGTGCATGGGTCATGGTGCTCGTCGCGGCGCCATCGTCCATTACCACGAGACTCGCCTCGACTCGCGTACCAAGATAGACAGGTGGGGAGTGGTGTCACGTGCTCGTTCGGAGTCCGCGTCGCGTACCGCGACGACGTCGCCTAGACTCGGACTTACCCTAAGTAGACAGGGTGGCAGTGGTGTCACGTGCTCGTCTCGCGTCCGTCGTCGGCTACCGCGAGACGTCCGCGCCGACTGCTACTAGATAGATCGGGGGCAGTGGTGTCAGTGCTCGTCTCGGCGTTCCGTCGTGCTACCGCCGACGAAGTCCGCCTCGACTCGACGTTGAACCCTTAATGGCAGAAGGGGTCGCTACGCGATGAGTGGTCCGCCTCGACTCGGTGACCCTAAGGATAACAGGGTGGACTGTGGTGTCACGTGTCTCTGGCGTCCGTCGTCGCTACGCGCGAGACGTCCGCCTCGACTCGAGTGACCCTTAAGATAGACAGGGTGGCCGTGGTGTCACGTGCTCGTATCGGCGTCCAGTGTCGCTACCGCGACGACATCACACCTCGACTCGTGACCTCAAGATAGAAGGGGGTGGGCTGGCGGAGTGGTGTCACGTGCGTCATCCGGCGTCGCGTCGCACTGCGCGACGGTCCGCCTCGACTCGCGTGACCTTAGATAGACAGGGCGGCAGTGGTGTCATGTGCTCATCTCGGCGTCCGTCATCGGCCTACGCGACACATCAGCGACTCGCGTGACCCTAAGAAGACAGGGGGGCCGGTGTGTGTCACGTTGCTCGTCTGGCGTCCGTCGTCGCCTACGACCGTCGAGAGACTGTACCTCGACTCGCGTGACCCTAAGATAGAACAGGGTGGGCGGCAGTGGTGTCACGTGCTCGTTCGCGTGTCGTCGCTACCGCGACGACGTCCCTCGACTCGCTGACTAAGATAGAAGGCATGGCCATGGTGTCACGTGCTCGTCCGTCCGTCGTAGCTACCGCGACGAAGTCCGCCTCGACTCGCGTGACCCTAAGATAGACAGGGGGCAGTGGTGTAGTGCTCGTCTCGCGTCCGTCGTCGCTACCGCACGAGGACGTCCGACCTCGACTCTGTGACCCTAAGATTGACAGGGGCGGCGTATGGTGTCTCACGGCTCATTCGGTCAGTCCGTCATCCCTACGCGATCGACGTCCGCCTCGAATCGCGTGGGACCCTAAGATGAGACAGGCGTGGTCTCGAACGGATGCGATTGCGGAGGGGAGCCGGTGTGTTACGTAGCTCGTCTCCAGCGTCCGTCGTCGCTACGCGACGACTCCGCCTCGACTCGCGTGACCTCAAGATACGACAGGGTGCGGCCAAGGTGTCACGTGCCGTACACGGCTCGGCGCTGGTGCAGTGGTGTACGTGCTGTCTCGGCATCGTCGTCGCGCTCTGCGATGACGTAAGCCTCGACTCGCGTGACACCTAAGATAGAAGGGGGCCGTGGTGTCACGTGATCATCTCGGCGTCCGTCTCGCTACAGCGACGAGTGTACGCCTCGACTCGCGTGACCCTAAGATAGACAGGGCGGCAGATGGTTGTCATGTGCTCGTCTTGGCGGTCCGTCGTCGTCCTACCGCGACGGTCCGCCTCGACTCGCTACCTAAGATAGACAGGGTAGGCACGTGGTGTCACGTTGCTCTATCGGCGTCCGTGCGCTACTCGCGAGGAGTCCCACTCGACTGGTGGACCCTAAGATAGACAGGGGGGCGTGGTGTGTCACGTGCTCGTTCGCGTCAGTCGTCGATACCGCGACGTCGGTCCCTCGACTCGGTGACACTAAGATAGACAGGGTGGCATGTGTCACGTGTCGTCTGGCGTCCGTAGTGCTACGCGACGAGACGTCCGCCTGCGACTCGCGTGACCTAAGATAGCAGGGAAGCATGGTGTCACTGCTCGTCTCATCGTCCGTCGTCGCTACCGCGACGACGTCTCGCCTCGACTCGCTGGAGCCCTAAGATAGACAGGGCGGGCTGTGGGTGTCACGTGCTCGTCTCGGTGTCCGTATCGCTACCGCGACGACGTCCGCCTCGACTCGCGTGACCCTAAGATAGACAGGCGGCCAGGTGTCACGTGCTCCATCTCGGCATCCGTCGTCGCTACGCGATGATGTGTCCGCCTCGAACCGTGACCCAAGATAGACAGGGCGGCCTGGTGTCACGTGCTCATTCGTCGGTCCGTCCCTCGCTAGCGAGTGTCCGCCCGACTCGCGTGACCCTATGATAGGACAGGGCGGCCGTGGGTCACGTGCTCGTCTCGGCGTCCGTCGCGCTACCGCGACGACGTCGGCCTCAACTCGCGTGACCCTAAGATAGACGAGGGTGGCAGTGGTGTCACGTGCTCGTCTCGGCGTCCGTCGTCTACCGCGAGACGTCCGCCTCGACTCGCGTGACCTAAGATAGACAGGGGGCGCGTGGTGTTGTACGTGCTCACCGGCGTCCGTCGTCGCTATCGCGACGACGTCCAACTCGACTCGCGTGACCCTAAGATAGACAGGGCGGCGTGGTGTCACGTGCTGTCTCGGCGTCGTCGTCGCTACCGCGACGACGTCGGACTCGACTCGCGTGACCCTAAGATAGACAGGGTGGCAGTGGTGTCACGTGCTCGTCTCGGCGTCCGTCGTCGCTACCGCGACGACGTCCGCCTCGACTCGCGTGACCCTAAGATAGACAGGGCAGCCATGGTGTCACGTGCTCGTCTCATCGTCCGTCGTCGCTACCGCGACGACGTCCGCCTCGACTCGCGTGACCCTAAGATAGACAGGGCGGCCGTGGTGTCACGTGCTCGTATCGGCGTCCGTCGTCGCTACCGCGACGACGTCCGCCTCGACTCACGTGACCCTAAGATAGACAGGGCGGCCATGGTGTCACGTGCTCATCTCGGCATCCGTCGTCGCTACCGCGATGACGTCCGCCTCGACTCGCGTGACCCTAAGATAGACAGGGCGGCCATGGTGTCACGTGCTCATCTCGGCGTCCGTCCTCGCTACTGCGACGATGTCCTCCTCGACTCGCGTGACCCTATGATAGACAGGGCGGCCGTGGTGTCACGTGCTCGTCTTGGCGTCCGTCGTCGCTACCGTGACGACGTCGCTCAACTCGCGTGGACCCTAAGAAGACAGGGTGGCGGAGTGGGGTCACGTGCTCGTCTCGGTCGTCGTCGTCGCTACTGCGACGACGTCCGCCTCGACTCGCGTAACCCTAAGATAGACAGGGTGGGCAGTGGTGTCCCGTGGTCGTCTCGGAGTTCGTCGTGCTACGCGAGACGAGTCCGCCGCTCACATGACCCTAGATAGACAGGGTGGCGTGGTGTCAAGTGCTGTCTCGCATCGTGTCGCTACCGCGGCGACGTCTTGCTCGACTCGGTGACCCTAAGATAGACAGGGTGGCCGTGGTGTCACGTGGTATCTCGGCGTCGTCGTCGCTACCGCGATGATGTCCGCCTCGACTCCGCGTGACCCTAAGATAGACAGGGTGGTCAGGTGGTGTCATGTGCTCGTCTCGGCGTCCGTCGTCGCTACGCGACGACATCCCCCTCGACTCGCATTACCTAAGATAGACAGGGTGGAGTGGTGTCACGTGCTCGTCTCGGCGTCCGTCGTCCTTACCGCGACGACGTCCGCTCGACTCGCGTGACCCTAGATAGACAGGGGTGGCAGTGGTGTCACGTGCTCGTTCGACGTCCGTCGCTACCGCGACGTGTCCGCCTCGACTCTGTGCCTCTAAGTAGACAGGGTGGCCATGGTGTCACGTGCTCTGCTGATCCGTCGTCGCTACGCGAGCCGACGTCCGCCTCGACTGCGTACCCTAAGGATAGACTGGCAGCAGGTGTCACGTGCTGTCTCTCGTCCGTCGTCGCTACCGCGACGACGTCCGCCTCGACTCGCGTGACTAGATGACACGGGGGCGTGGTGTCACGGCTCTCTCGGGTCCGTCTCGCTACCCGCGACGACGTCCGCCTCGGCTCGCGTGACCCTAAGATAGACAGGTGGTGATGGTGTCGTGCTCTCTCGGCTCCGTGCGTCGCACCGCGATGAGTCCGCCTCGACTCGCGTGACCCTAAGATTAGGACAGGTGGCCATGGTGTCACGTGCTCATTCGGCGTCGTCCTCGCTCTGCGACGATGTCCGCCTCGACTCGCGTGACCTAGATAGACAGGGCAGGCGGTGGTGGTTCACGGCTCGTTCGGCGTCCGCGTCGCTCCCTCGACTACGTCGCGCCCCCCTTCTCTATTAATAAGTGCCCCCGTGATAGTCGCATCCATTCATTGATGATACCTTGTTCCCCGCTCTGGGCCCGAAACTGCGCCGCTTCTCCCCTCTCGCGGCTCCCGCGGCCGGGCCTCTAGACGCGCGCTCACACAGGGAAGACGGCAGGAAGAAGGGGCAGTGGAGGCCAGCGCGAGACGCCGATGGGACAAAAGCAGATGCGCGGGCCAGGGCAGGAAATAGACGATGCGCAGGGAGATCGAAGCCGCGCGAAGCAGCAGTCTCAAGATACCAGGCGAGGAGTCGAGAGGCCGGAGAAAAGGCCCCAGGACCAGGGAAGGCAAGAATCGCAGGGAGCATAGGAAAGGCGGTAGGAAGGTGAGAAAGCGAGGCGTGCGAAGCCAGGCCCGGGGACACTCGCCGGAAACTGGGCGAGAAGTCACGGGCGCCCGGGCGAGCCTCGGTACTTAGCGGGACGGGCGACCGGCTGAAGGGCCGGGGGGGGCCGTACTGTGTTACAGCCCAGGCTGGGCTAGGCGAGGCGACAGGTGAGAAGGTACCCCGGCGAAGCGCCGGGCACGTGCTACGCGATGGGACTCACGAACGGGCCGTGTGGAACAGTGCGTCTCGGCGTCCGTCGTCGATACCAGCCTGGGGAGGCCCGGAAATTGGCAGGTGAGGGAAAGGGGGGGAAGTAAGGATGAGGAGCGGACGCGGGGGGGAGAGTAGATCTGCAGACCGCGATCCGGAGGATGCGTGCTGCAAGACACGAGGAGCTGTTAGGGAAAACAGAAAAAGCAGCACAACACGCTGACCCAGCGCAGTAGAGCGGCGGAAGGGGTGACGCATAAGAGAGGGCGAAGGGGGACCAGGAAGAGGAGGAGTGACGAAAGAAGGGAGGTCAGAGAGGAGAGTGAGGGGGAGAGACCACAGGGTGCACACAGATCGAAGGCGGAGTGAAGGGGCGAGAGGAAGTACCATAACAGGCGGGAGCTGAAGAAGGCAGAGCCGAGGAAACAAAATCATGGCCGATGAGAAAGGATAAGAGATAAACAAAATGGGTACAAAGGCGTAAGTGGACGCTCAGGGATGGGGTGGTGGCTAGAGAGCGAAGGGGGAGCGCAAAGGGGGGGCGGAAGGGAAAGAGGCGGGAGCGAAGGGCAGCCGGAGTCATCGGAAATAGCAGTAGTCGTCGATAGGCGAGCGTCGCGGCGCCGTCCGCGACATAGTCGGCCGACGACGTCCAACATCGACTCGAGGTGGTACCCTAGGATAGACAGTGGCCGGCGAGTATCGGCTGCTACCGTTGAGCGTCTCGCGGTCCTCGGTCGCGGAATACCACGATCAGAACAGTAGGATCCGACGCAAAGTCGCGTGGCCATGAAGATGACAGTGGAATAAGAAGCAAGGAAACGACTGTCAGGCTTTTCTTTGGTTAGTGTATAGAGAGTACAACAGTTGCTCGGTTGCTCAGAGCTGTCGAGGCAGGTACTGCATATCCGCGTGAGTTCGACGTTCCAGCTAAGAACTCGCGAAGAGAGCCTAATGCGGTAGTATTTAAAGTGAAGCAGCGGGGCAGAGGGACCATACGGGGTACGTCAAAAGTTGGCTAGGGAGGTCAGCGTCCGTACGAGGAAAGGCAGGAAGAACGAGAGCAGAGGAGCAGAGGAGACGAAGGATAGGAAAAAGGAGAAAAGCGGGTAGACAACGGGAGAAGTACGACGGGAATAGATATATATGGAAGGCGATAGCAAAGCGAGAGAGAACGCAGAGGGAAGGAGAGACAGGAGAGATGGATGGAAGGACGAGAAGCGGAGAGGTTGCGCGGGGAGACCGCGACAGAGAAGACGGTACAGTGGGTAAAAAAGATGGAGGGAGACGAGGAGAAGACAAGTGGAAAGAGAGGAGGAGAGTAGAAGGAGCGAGGCGTAACCGATAGACCAGAGACAGACAGAAAGGGAGAAAGGAGCCGAGGGAAGAGCACGGACGCGGGGGAAGCCAAGGGAACAGAGCGACAGGACAGGCAGGAGGGAAAAGAGACACGAGCGAAACAGCGAGTGCGGCAGGACGAGGTGAGCACAACGAGGCGGGGAGAACCTGACAGAGCGGGCGAAGAAGATGAGATGGAAGTAGACGAGATAGCTGAGTGGTAGCATGTTGAGGGGTGGAGTGGAGGAAGGACAGGGAGCTATGTCCAGCAGAAAGTCCGTAAGAAGAAATAAAGAACGGGCACAGGAGTAAAGAGGGCAGGACGGACAGATAAGCGGGGAAGAGGGTTCTAGCATGGCGGAAAGGTACCGACGAGGAGAGGCGGCAGTCGTGGTGCATAACGCGTGAAGCGGGGACTGGAGCAGGCGCAGAACGGAGCGTAAAGAGAGGACCTGAATAGATGGGGGACAGAGAAGAGAAAGCGCGCGGGGAGGGGGGGACGCAGGACGGAGGGATGACCGGAGTTAAAGATCAAGCGCAGAGCCGAACAAAAGAAAAAGGCCGGGAGCGTGAGGAGAGGGGGACGAGCAGGAAAAGAGGAGGCAGGAAGATGGGAAGAAGGGGCGAAAAAGCGTGTTGTCGATGGACGGGTGTATGTGTCCAGGGCGCGCCCTTCGGACCGGTCCGACCGCTATCGCGAGAGCCAGCCCTAGCACAGAATGAAGGACAGCATAGAGGGCGTGGGAAATGAGTCGCATGGAACACTAAAGCGGTCCTCGACGGTGTTCTCCGACCTAGTCGAGTGTTAGCTAATAACCTCCCATGTCCTGCGGGATGGATTGGTACGGACAGATATCCCACTCCACAGGCGCTAGGTAGTAATCCCAGCACAGGCACAAGAATAAGTCTGAAGCGAGTACATCTCGGATAGTGACTTAGATCGGGGACGCAGTATTCCGAGTGATTGGAGACACGGGGTCTGAAGTACGCTCATGGGTCGGACGGCTAGCCAGTGATAACAGGGTGAAGGACCGCATTAGCTGCGGAGGGGCTATGCGGAGGGAACTGTGGACGCTTGATATCGGGCCGGTGCAGTCCGGATAGCAGCGTCAGGGTGGAAGGTGGAGGAAGCGCGGGGCCTACCGGAAGAGCCAGCGAAGGAGAGTCACGAAGGGAGGACCAGGGCACGAGGACGGAGGGGAAGCTGCGCCGAGGACGAAGGGCAAAGTATGCAGGTCCCTAAAGCACTATCGTATGGACACCCGTAGAGGCAGGCCGCCGCACATCGGTGCCCTGCCGATGAACCTTCGGACCAGCTGAAACGACAAAACATCCAAAGGCCATGCAGACCCGCATAGAGAAGCAAGAGCTTGAAGATGGCGCGAAAGAAGCTGGCAGACAGGGTGGCAGTGGTGTCACGTGTGCTCGTCTCGGCGTCGTCTCGCTACTGCGACGACCGTCCGCCTCGACTCGCGTATAACCCTAAAAAAAGATAGCAGGGTGGCGAAGAGAGTGGTGTCCCGTGTCGTCTCGGGAGTTCGTGTCGCTACCGCGACGACGTCCGCCTCGACTCACATGACCCCTAAGATAGACAGGGTGGACGTGTGTCACGTGCTATGTCTCGGAATCTGTGGTTCGCTACCCGCAGGCGACGTCTGGACTCGACTCGCGTGACCCTAAGATAGACGGGGTGCCGTGGGGGTGGGTGTCACGTGCTCATCTCGGCGTCCGTCGATCGACCGCGAATGATGTCCGCCCTCGACTCGCCGTGACCCTAAGATAGACAGCGGTGGCAAAGTGGTGATCATGTGCTCGTCTCGGCGTCCGTCGTCGCTACTGCACACGACGACATCCACCTCGACTCGCATTACCTAAGATAGACAGAAGAGGTGGCAGTGGTGTCACGTGCTCGTCTCGGCGTCGTCGTCTGTTTACAGACGACGACGTCCGCCTGCCGACTCGCGTGACCCGAAGATGGACAGGGGTCGGGTGGCACGGTTGTGTCACGTGCTCGTCTCGACGTCCGTCGCTTACCGACGACGAGTCAGCCTAGAACTCAGTGACTATAAGGATAGACAGGGGTGGACATGGTGGCACGTGCTGTCCTGGCATCCGTTTCGCTACGCGACGACGTCCGCCCGACTCGACACTTACACTAAAGCGGAGATGGGTGGACAGTGATTCAGTGCTCGTCTCGGCGTCCGCTCGTCACATACCACAGGACGACGTCCGCCTCGATAGCGTGACCCTGAACGACCTAAGGTAGACAGGGTGGCAGTGGTGTCACGAGCTCATCTCGGCGTCCGTCGTCGCTACCGCGACGACGTCCGCCTCGACTCGCGTGACCCTAAGATAGACAGGGTGGTAGTGGTGTTACGTGCTCGTCTCGGCGTCCGTCGTCGCTACCGCGACGACGTCCGCCTCGACTCGCGTGACCCTAAGATCGACAGGGTGGCTGTGGTGTCACGTGCTCGTCTCGGCGTCGGTGGCAGTGGTGTCATGTGGTCGTCTCGGCGTCCGTCGTCGCTACCGCGATGACGTCCGCCTCGACTCGCGTTACCCTAAGATAGACAGGGTGGCAGTGGTTTCACGTGCTCGTCTCGGCGTCCGTCGTCGCTACCGCGATGACGTCCGCCTTGACTCACGTGACCCTAAACCCTAAACCGCGACGACAACAATTATGCTTATCGAAAGAAATCATATCCTGCTCGCTATACTGTTTTGAAGCCACCTGCAAAGCTGTGGGTGGTTAAGAAAGCCTAATTCTTCTGCAGGACTATGTCTCCGGGTGTAGAGAATGGATAATGGATAGTGGATGCAATAGTCATATGACCGGAGACAAGTCATTGTTTGTCGACCCCAACTTAACTGCTTCTCCTCTGAAGTATATCACTTTTGGCGACAACAACAAAGGAAAGGTAATTGGGCTAGGTAAAATTGCCATATCAAAGGACAAATCCATTGATGATGTTTTACTTGTTCAGTCTCTTGGATTCAATCTTATGTCAGTTGGCAAGCTATGTGATTTAGGCATGCTAGTTCTATTTTCTATATCTAAATGCATCGTCTTCATGGCCTTTGACAATTCCTTTGTCTTTGAGGGAATTAGAAAGTGTGATCTCTATATTGTGGATTTATCTAAGGGTCCCTCAGTCCAAACTTGTTTGCTTGCAAAAGCAACCGAAGGATGGCTATGGCACCGAAGACTTGGTCATGCAGGTATGAGAAATTTGCAGACCCTGGTGAAGAAAAATCATCTCCGTGGCATTCCTGATGTAAAATTCGACAAGAATCATCTCTGTGCTACATGTGAGGCTGGTAAATTAGCCAAGAAGCATCATTCATCAAAGATAGTCATGACCACAACAAGACCACTGGAAATTCTTCATATGGATTTATTCGGTCCTCAAAATTATGCAAGCTTCGGTGGCAGTCACTATGGTCTGGTTATTGTTGATGATTTTTCTTGATACACCTGGGTATTCGTTCTCGAAGACAAGACCTGCACCCAAGACATCTTCAAAGTTTCACTAAGAAGGCCCAGAATGAATATGATGTGCAAATTAAGCATGTCAAAAGCGACAATGGAACTGAGTTCAAAAATACTCATATTGCTGAATTTCTTGATGAACATGGTATTACTCATGAGTTCTCAGCCGCATACACTCCCCAACAGAATGGAGTTGTTGAACGAAAGAACATAACTCTCATTGAAATGGCGAGAACAATGCTCAGTGAGTATAAAACTCCCATTCGTTTCTGGGCTGATGCTATTAAGACTGCTTGTTATGTTATCAATCGTGTGTATCTTCACAAGTTCCTTAAGAAAACTTCATATGAGCTTATCACTGGCAAGAAACCGAATGTTTCTTATCTACGTGTGTTTGGTGCACCTTGTTACATTCTTGATATGAATCATTCTTCCAAGTTTGCACCTAAGGCACATGAAGGTTTTCTTCTTGGTTATGGCTCAAACTCGCATACGTATCGTGTCTATAACTCTCACTACATGAAAGTTATGGAAACGATAAATGTGCGGTTTGATGAATCTAATGGCTCCCAAAAGGAGCACCTACCAAATGTGATAGATGAACCACTGATATCAGATGCTATTCGGCAAATGGCTATTGGGAGCGTCAACCCTGTTGAAGGAAATGCACCTGAGTCCTCTGATGATGATGCTCCTATGACTCGAAGCAGAACTCGTCAAGCCACCGTCGAAGCAAATGCTCCTCTGAATGGAAATGGCAACCAAAATCCAAATGCCGATCAAAATGGCAATCCCGAAGGGAATGATGATACAAATGCCGATGCTAATGAAAATGACAATGATCATCACGAAGAAAATGCTCATCCTCGAGTGGCTAATCGAGTTGATGCTTCATTAATTCTCAATGAAATTGAGAATCCAGGTTATCGACCCACAACTCGTTTACGCACTCATTTGGCTAACTACTGTGGTAGTTTCTCCTTTGTTTCATTGGCAGAACCTACCAAGTATGAAGAAGCCATGAATGATCCAGATTGGATGAATGCCATGCAAGAGGAGTTGGTGCAATTCGAACTAAATGATGTGTGGGAATTGGTTGACAAACCGAATCCCAAGAAGCACAATATCATTGGCACAAAATGGATCTTCCGCAATAAGCAAGATGAAAATGGCATCATGGTAAGAAACAAGGCACGTCTTGTTGCTCAAGGGTACACACAGGTAGAAGGTATTGATTTTGGTGAAACATATGCTCCTATTGCACGCCTTAAGGCAATTCGTATTCTTCTCGGTTAGGCAAATTACAATGATATCTTGCTTTATCAAATGGATGTGAAAAGTGCTTTCCTCAATGGTGAAATTGATGAGGAAGTCTATGTTAGATAGCCACCTGGCTTTGAACACCCTGAGTTTCCTAAAAAAGTTTTCAGGTTGAAGAAAGCTTTATAT